>PVKA01011416.1:0-61044 GCA_004027165.1 Ctenomys sociabilis
AAGGAAATGCAACAATATCTACAATTGAATGAAATCTCAAGCACAATCTCTTTCTGCTGTTGTTTCTTTGCTACAGATGCTGTTAATTCATGTTTCAGCTATAATAGTGTTCTCTGTACTTGTTCTGGGTGAGCATTGTTTTTCCACCCAATGTTTCTGGAATTGATTCTTTATTTCAAATACTATGTATTCATATATATCTTTTCTTATTTGAGGATTACTTCTCATTTGATTTCCTCTATAGCTTTCTGCTGCTGTTCCTTTGCTGCTGTATCTGTTAATTCATTCGTTGCAGCTGAGCTAGTGTTCTCTTCCCTTACTGGTGGACTTGAGGCTTGGGATTGCATTTTTCTCCTTGTCCTTGTCATTTTGTATAGCACTGACCTTTGATCTTTGGTGTAGAGCTTTGGTGCAGCTATAACCTTAGTGTGTTATGAGATTCTGGTACCAGTCTATTAAGTTTGAGATTATCCAGTTATGCTTGTCCTGGATCTAGCTGTTGTGTTCAGTTCCTTTTTGATGCAGCTCCTGTGGTTCCCCTCTGTTGGTTCCCTGATCAGGCGAGCATGAACCGAACCGGGATGCAGAGCAAGTAGTGAAAATTCCCAGTATCTTGGCTGGCTTTGGGTGAGGATCCAGAAAGTTGCCAGAGTCAGGATATTGAATGGGATCTCCAATTCTAGCTTTTTGAGGAATCTCCACACTGATTTCCACAGTGGTTGCACCAGTATGCACTCTCACCAACATGGAGAAATGTTCCTCTTTTGCCAGAACCCCTCCAGCATTTGTTATTGATTGACTTCTTCATGATAGCCATTCTTCCTGGGGTTTCATGCAATCTCAGTGTTGTTTTAATTTGTACCTCTAGAATGACCAATGATGTTAACCATTTTTTCATATACTTATTTGCCATTTGTATTTCTTAATCTGTGAAGTTCATATTTATCTCAGATGCCCATTTTTGGATTGGGTCTTTGAATATGGGGGGCTGACTGTTTTTTAATTCTTTCTATGTTCTACTTAGATGTTTGAGGTACAATTGGTTACAATTTTTTCCCTATTCATGAATTTTCGTTTTACTCTGTTGGTGAATTCTTTTGATGTGCAGAAACTTTTCAGAAAGATGAGATCCCAGTTGTTGATTCTTTGAAATATTTCTAATGAAGTTTTTTTTTTTTTTTTTTTTTTTTTTTTTTTTTTGAGACAGGGTCTCACTGTGCAGTTCAGGCTGGCCTTAAGCTCACTTTGTAGCTCAGGCTGGTCTCGAACTCACAACAATCCTCCTGCCTCAGCCTCCCTAGTGCTGGGATTACAGGCATGCGCCACCATGCCCGGCTTGAAGTTTGTTTTTTGTTCATTAACACTATCTACCTGCCCCAATGTTTCTAAATTTCTACCTACATTTTCCTCCAGAAGATTTAGTCTTTCAGATTTAATATGTAAATTTTTGATCCATTTTGACTGTAGTTTTTGTTCATAGTGGTAGATACAGTTCTAATTCAAGCCTTCAACATGTGGAAAGCCAGTTTTCCCAACACCATTTTTAAAGTGGCATTCTTTTAATTTTTTGTATTTTAGGACAGGGTCTACAAGGTCTACATGGTCTCACTGTGTAGATCAGACTCCTAGTGATCCTCCTGTTTACAGCCTCGCACCATCAGGCCCAGTCTCAATTACCATCTCAGCACATCCCCTGGGTGGGGCTGGCAGAGCAAGTCATCTCTCTGCATAAGCAGGCACTTTAATCTGCTGAGTTACTTGGCCAGCCCTAAAAGTGACTATCTTTCATACTGTGAACATGTTTGGCCTCTTTGTCAAACACAGATTGGCTGAATGTATATGTACTGGTGTCTGCATCTTCTAATATGTTCAGTTGATTCTCAGTTCTGATCTTTTCCCTGTACCATGCTGATTTTATTTATTTATTTATTTATTTATTTATTTATTTATTTTGGCTGTCTCAGGCTGCCTTAAGGGTGGGTCTAGTAAGGCATGTTGATCTGGGGATTGAACTGCTGTCTTCTGAGCTTGGCTGCATTTGCATAAGGAGGCGCTTAAATAACTGAGCTAACCCGCAGGCCTCCACCATGCTGATTTTGTTACAGTAGCTTTGTACTATAATTTCAGGTGAGGCATTGTGAGGTGTCCTGCCTTCTTTTGTTGCCCAGAATTGCCTTTAACATTTTGGGTTTCTTTTGGGTCTGGATGAATTTTAGGAATGTTTTCTCTAGATATGTGAGATATACAAATGTAACTTTATTCAGGATTGCATTGAACCTGCATAACAATTTTGGTAATATGATCATATCCACAGTGTTGCTTCTTCCTATCTATGAGCAAAGATGTCTTTTCATTTTCTGAGGGCCTGCCCATTAGTTCAAGTGTTTAAGTGAGTGCTTAAGCAAAGCAGGATGCTGTGGTTCAATCCTCATATCGTCATGCCTTACCTGACCTGCCCTTCAGGCATTCTGAGCTAGCCAAAATAAAAAATAAAAGAATGCTTCTGAACTTTTTGGGGCTGGAGAGATGGCTCAGTAGAATAAGCACTTGCCTGGAAAGTGCAAGGACCTGAGTTCAATCCCCAGATCTGGAAAAACAAAAACAAAACAAAACAAAAACCTTATTTAGCCTCAGGATACTGTGGTTCAATCCCCAGGTCTTCAAGCCTTACCAGACATGCCCTTAAGGTGTCCTGAGCCAGCCCCCTTGACAAAAAATATCCATTTCATTTTCTGAAATCCTCTTCTAACTCTTTTCTCAGAGTACTGTACTTTTCATTGTATAAATATTTCACTTCCTGTGTGAGGTTGATTATCATTTATTTTATTTTATTATATGGTAACTTTTTATTTTAAAATATAACATGTTAATTTATATCTGTGATTGAATTCTCCAATGTCTGACATCCAAATGGTTCCTGATTTCTTTTGTTTTAGTAAATGAGTATATTGGGCCTGTTTTCTCATGCATAACTTAGAATTTCTTTCTGACTCAACTGCGATTATGTAAACACTGTTGTTTCTTCACGTTCTGATCAACTTCAAATAGTGTCAAACTTTAAATTATAGCCAATCTGATACACAAATATATTATTGATTTAAAACTCTTCTGGCCTTTTGTAAGATTGAGCATATTTGTATTTTGTATGGTGTAAATTGCATATTTATGTATTTTTTATATTTCTTTTTTGGTTGACGGTTTGTAGAAATTCTTTAAATGTCCTAAACCTTTGCCAATTAGATGCAGTGTAAAAAACATTTCTCTGCTTTTGGCTTATTTTTAACTTTATTTGTAGTATCTAATGTCCATTTTTATGTTTTCCAATTGTTCTAAGATATTTTTCATTAACTGGTCATAATAATGGCTCTGTCCTCTAGTTCTGACACTGTCCTCACATCAGTCAGTTTGGCTGTCCATAATTTCCATAGAATTTTTAAAATCCTCAGTTTCTGTTGGAAATCTTTTTATGTCATTTCTTTTGTATATTGGTCATGTATGTTTTGCATCATTTTCTTTATTTAGCTCTTCCATATCTTTATTAATGTCTTCTATAATTCATTGATCAATTTGTTTATTTGACCCAGTATTATATTATCTTATTATTTGTGATCTTGACAAATCCTTTATTAATCTGTTTTGTTATCTCCCATAATATCATTTTGAATAATTCAGGTATGTGACTTTGTGGTTCCTTGTCTTTCATGTCACACAAATCATCTTGGGGAAGTAAAAACTTTTGTGTTTTGTTGGCTTGTTTTTTCATGTTCCTCTGTTTGTTTCTTTGTTTGCTTGTTTTTTTATGTTAAGGCTTGTGGACTGATATTGCAGAAAGTTTTTTTTCTAGTATAGAGACCTCTTTAGTTAATGCCTACTTTGCGGTGGTATACTCTGGGCATGGCTAAATATTAGCTTTTGCCTCTGTTCCTGGATCCAACCATCTCCGGGAGCTCAGAGTTTACAGCAGTTTTAGCCTGGTACCTAGTTTCCCAAAAACGGGCCTCAGTGGTGTTAATGACTTCAAGATAATCCAAATGTTGACATCCCAAGAAAACCAATTAATAGCATTATAGACTGAATAGCAACAAACCTTAAGGACCAATAAAGTATCATTTTAATCATAGAAAAGAAATCTATAGTTAGTTTGAACACTAAAACAAACCAAATACTTACTGTTGACCAACAGTAAATATCTATTGCATGGAACAACTTTATCTCTACTAACAATGGAATAGTATTTAACAGCAATAGCATAAAATTAATTAGCTATGTAGAGATTCATAAAGTTTCATAATTATACTGGTAAAGGTAAAGGAGTGTGGGGAACCAGTGAATCAAAAAACAAAGCTTTTAAAAATTCATCAGTGGAATATGAGAAGAAGAGAAAAAAATTCATCAGTTGGAAATGAGAAGCATAGTATTATCCTATGGGGGAAAAATTCAACATCCTTTTCATAATAAAAACCCTGTGGAAATTAGGTATAAAAGGACTTCATCTCTGATAAAATTTATTTATAACCAACCTACTGCCAGCATCACATTAAATGAAGAAAAACTATGTTTCCCCTCTAAAATCAGGAACAAGAGGTGGATATTCACTATTAATACTATTGTATAAATAGTACTCTAAATATTAAAAGTAATAAGCAAGAAAAAAAATAAGAGGGATAAGAATCAAAAAAGAAGAAGTCAAATTATCATTATTTGCTAATGACATGGGCTTTACTAAACCCAAAATGTCTACCAGAAGGTTCTTAGAATTAATAATCAATTCAATGGTGTAGTGGGATATAAAATCAACACACAAAAATCAATAAAATCTCAGGTACACTAATAATGAAGCCACTGAAAATAAAAATGTTATAATAGCACCAAGAAAGATTAAATACTTAGGAATTAATGTAACTAAGGAATTAAAAAACCTACAATAAAGCTATACCTATATCAGTTACTTTTCTCTCATTGCTGAGAAAAAAATACCAGATGCCCAAAATTAAGGAAAGAAAGACTTATTTAGATCATAATTCCTGGAGCTTTCAGTCTACATTCATCTGGCTCCAAGGCAGGGTGTCATGGCTGAGGGACAACCCTTCAAGGTAGTAGAAGACAGCAAAGCAACAAGAGCAAAAATGGATGTGAATAAACTTCTTTACCTCCCTAATACTGTAAGCAAGCTGCCCCTCCCTGGGGCAGGTGTAGCGCTCACACCCTCTCTGTTCCCTCCTCTTGCACAGGATGAGGATGTTCACAAAGTAAGGACCCTGACCCCTGCTGAGTTGCTTAGTTAAGCTTCTATACTTCCCAAGTTCACACAGTATGTCAACCATCACAATAGCATTTTCAAAAAGGAAATAAAACAGGAAACAGAAAGCTATCTCTGTTCCTAAATACGCAAAACATTGTTAAAATGGCCATACTTCTAGAATTGATGTAAATATTTAATATAATCAAAATCAAAATTTCTATAGCATTCATCACAAAACTGGAGAAAACAATCCTAAAATTCAAATGGAACAACAAGAGACCCAGAGTAGCAAACACAATCCTGGGTAACAACAGCGAAGTGGAAGGCATCACAACCATGGACTTAAAATTATGTACGAAGTAACTGTAATTAAACACATATACACACATATGCACACACATACACACAATATGGTACTATCACAAAAAAAAAGAAAGAAAGAAAGAAAGAAAGAAAGAAAGAAAGAAAGAAAGAAAGAAAGAAAGAAAGAAAGAGATGAGAATCAATGGGGAAAAATTAGAGGATACAGAAACCACCCCTCAAGCAACATGACTATTGATCTTTGACAAAGGGACCAAAATAAAAAAGAACCACATGCGTATGTTTGCATGCACACACACACACACATAAATTCTTTTAGAAAGACCCTTTAATAGGTGGTACTGGGAAAACTGGATATCCATATGCAGAAAATTGAACATAGACCCATATCTATCATGATAGGTCAAAGGTCTAAAATCAAAATGAATCAAAGGGGGCCTGCCAGATAGCTCAGGGGGTTAAAGTACCTGGTTAGGCAGGTGCAGGGGCCAGGGTTCGATCCCGGAGAATGCCATGCTGGTCCCACCCACAGGGTGTGCTGAGATAGTGATTAAGACTGGGCATGGTGGTATGCCTGTAATCCCATCACTTAGGAGGCTGTAAACAAGAAGATCACTATGAGTCCAATCTATGTAGTGAGATCCTGTAGACCCTGTAGACTCTGTACTAAATACATAAAAAATTTTAAAAATGGATCAAAGGACTAAATGTTAAAACAGAAACAAACTATAGGGAGACAGAAATAGGTAAAGGATATTTTGAACAAGACTACAGTTGCACAGAAGTAGTACAAAGAATTAATGGATCCTATCAAATTAAAAAGCTGAGCAGTAATAGAAACAGCCAAGAGAGTAAATAGTGAACCCACAGAAAGGAAAAACATTGCCAACTATTACTCAGACAGAGGACTATATATGGAATATATAAAGTGAGCCAGGGAGATAGCTCAGTAGCTTAAACAACTACCTGGCAAATGGAAGGTCCTGAGTTTGATCCTGGGTACTGAAAACGAATACATTAACAAATAACATATATAAAGAAATTAAAAAATTAGACACCCCCCAAAAAAGACAACCAAAAAACAGACAAGTGAAATGTATAGGCAGTTTACAGAAGTACAAATGGCCAATAAATACAAAACCAAGAACTTATCACATTCCAGAAAGAATGGCTATCATCAGGAAATCAAACAATGACAAGTTCTAGTGAGGCCGCAAGGATAAAGGAATCCTTCTGTGTAAACTAGTAAACCCACTTTGGAAATCAGTATGAAGTTTCCTCATAAAAAAAAGAAATCACAATTTCCATTTGACCCACTTATTTCCCTAGTTATGTCCAAGAAAGAATGAAGGACATCAGGGGGCCAGGGAGATGGCTCAGTAGAATAAACATTTCCATGACCAGTGCAAAGACCTGAGTTCAATCCGTGGTTCCACAAAAAAAAAAAAAAAAAAAAAAAAAAAACAGAGAGAAAGACATCATTTTACAATGATACATACATATCTATGCTGACAGCAACACAATCCATTGTACCCAAACCTTGGAAATTACTTGTATGTTCATGAACAGATGAATGGATAAAGAAAATGTACTATTTATAACTGTCTAGTACTATTATTTTTAATGTATTTTAGTACAGGATCTACAGGGTCTCACTACACAGATTGGACTTCTAATGATCCTCTTGTTTTCTGTCTCACAAGTGCTGGGATCACAGGCATGCACCACCATGCCCAGTCTTATTCACCATCTCAGCGTGCCCTTAGGGGTGGAGCTGACCCTGCACACTGGGAGTCATACACCAGTCACTGCACCTGCCTTAAGCAGGCATTCAGTTTGCTGAGCTTTCTGATTGGTCCATGGAGTACTATTCTCCATACAGAAACATAAATTTGATCCTCCTTGATCCCACCCGTGCCCGCACAGCCCCAGAGACGGCCAGAGACAGCGCGGCCCACTCTGCCATCCTCCTCCAAACTGGCCGCGCCCGCACAGCCCCAGAGACCACCCGAGACAGTGCAGCCGACTCCGCCATCCTCCTGATCCCACCCGTGCCCGCCCAGCCCCAGAGACCTCCTGAGACAGCGAGACCCACGGCCTGAGACAGCAGCTGACTCCAGCAACCTCCTGGATCCTGCCCCAAGGTCTCCCAGCGAGTGGGAATTTGCACGACTCACCAGGCTTCACAGATCAGTGAGAGTGTGGTGAGTCTAAGGGAGAGCCATTGGCTTCTTCCCACGCGTGCTACCCGGATCCCTGCTCCCAACCCCTCCAAGGCAGTGACTGGCCTGAAACCTCAGGACCCACTCACCAACACCTCCCCGGATCCCCTGCCCTAAAGCCCGCTGAGCGAGTGGGAATGTCCCCGAATCTCTGGGCAGCAAAGTTCAGTGAGTGTAAAACTCCAAGCCCAGCGTGCCTGAGAGACATTTCCCAGGGATTCCCTGTCCCCCCTTCCCCCGTGGCCCGGTGAGAGGTCCAGGCACACTGACCAGAGAAACATTTCCAGGTGATTACCGGTCCCACCCCACAGCCCAAGACCCAGTGCAGGTCGGCCTGGAGTGAGAACTCCAAGCCTGCCATGTCAGAGGGACACGTCTCAGCAATCCTCGGTCCCACACCATGGACTGAAACCCACACAGCCTGGCCTATTAGTGAGGACTCCAGGCCTGCTGCACCAGAGGGACCTTTGCCAGCCTTCTGGCCTGCAGACCTGGAACCAACACAGGCTGGCCAACCCACGACACCTACTCAGTGAATAAGATCATCCACTATCCTTTTGTGAGCCCAGAAGACTCACCAAAGCCCAGGCCCACCCACCTGAGGAATGACCTGCCTGACACAGGAGGGCTGACCCTGGGAACCAACAGAGAGGAACCAAAGGAGCTGCAGCAAAAAAGGAACTGAACACAACAGCTAGATCCAGGATAGGCATATCTGGAAAATCTCAAACTTCATAGACTGGCACCCGAATCTCATAACACACTAAGGTTATAGCTGCACCAAAGCTCTACACCAAAGATCAAAGGTCAGTGCTATACAAAATGACAAAGAGAAGGGGAAAAATGCAATCCCAGACCTCGAGTCCATCAGGAAGGCCAGAGGACACCAGCTCAGCTGCAATGAATGAATTAACAGATACAGCAGCAAAGGAACAACAGCAGAAAGCTATAGAGGATATAAAACGAGAAGTAATTCCCCAAATTAAAAAAGAAATATCTGAATACATAGTATCTGAATAAAGAATTCCAGAAACATTGGGTAGAAAAACTATGCTCCCCCAGAACAAGTGCAGAGAGCACTATTGCAGCTGATATATATGAATTAACAGCATCTGAAGCAAAGAAACAACAGCAAAAAGATCATGAGGAACTCAAAGCAGAAATAAGCTCTGAAATCAAAAGAGAACTTTTTGAAGTCATAGGATCTGAAATACAGAAACAAGTCCAGAAATATACAGAGAAAATCCAACTTGGAAGAATCACAGCAGAAAAAGAATTAATAACTAACTTTAAAGAAGACATGGATAAAAACATGGAGATCAGAAATATGATGGATTCCTTGAATGAGCAATACAGAAAAGAAATAGAACCCATGAAACACAGTCAAAGAGATATAGAAGAACTAAAAATATCAATCACAAGTCTACAAAACCGTCTGAGTGAAAGTGAAGACAGAGTTTCAGATCTTGAAGATGCCAGGGCAGCTAGTGAAAAGGTGAGAAAGAATCTCTTAAAAACAACAAGAATGCAGGAAAAAATAATCCATCACTTGCAAGATGATGCCAGGATGAACAATGTGAGAATAATTGGTATCAATGAGAATGAAGGAGTTAATACAAATGACCTAAAAAGAATTTGGGGAGAAATAATTGCAGAAAACCTCCCAAATATGAGGAAACAATCCAACATTCAGGTCACCGAAGCATACAGAACACCGAATAACCTCAACCCAAGTAGAAACACACTGATATATATAATAGTTAAGATACCAGAAATCCAACACAAATATAATACACTGAAAGCTGCTAGAGAAAAGAAGGAGCTCACATTCAAAGGAAAACCCATCAGAATTACAGCCGACTTCTCTACATAAACCATGCAGGCAAGGAGAGCATGGAGCAGAGTTCTTCAAGTCTTATATGAAAACAAATTCCAGCCCAGATTATTATACCCTGCAAAACTCTCTTTCATGTTTGATGCAGAACAGAAATACTTCCACGACAAAGAACAAATAAAGAATTTCATGATGACAAAGCCATCATTCACAGGCTGCTGAAAGATGTTCTAGAGAGAGACCACAATGACCAGAACTCCATGAATGAGAATGGAAGGAACCCACTAAACAGAACAGTCAATTAAACACAGGTTACAAAGGAGTAAACAATACCAGGTAAATATCATGACAAACATAAGTCAGCATATTTCAATTATAACCATAAATGTAAATGGACTCAATTCACTAATTAAGAGAAATAGACTGGCACAGTGGATTAGGAAACAAAATCCAACAATATGTTGGATACAAGAAACACACTTCACTCAAATGGACATTCATAGGCTCAAAGTCAAAGGATGGAAAACAATGCTACATGCCCCAGCACCTCAGAAAAAAGCAGGAGTAGCAATTCTGTTTTCACATAGTCTCAACTTCAAACCAAGAATGATCAAATGACACAAAGAAGGCCACAATATATTGGCCAGGGGAAAAATTCAAGAGCAAGAAGTAACACTCATAAATAGCTATGCACCAAACACAGGAGCACGCAACTATGTAAGACAAATCTTAAGGGACATGAAAAGCTTAATGTCTAAGAACACAATCTTAACAGGAGATCTTAACACATGCTTATCTCAAAAAGATAGGTCAACCAGAAAAAAATTAGCAAGGAAGTAGCAGAACTGAACGAAAGCTTGGAACAAATAGACCTGGAGGACATATAAAGAGTGTTCCACCCGTCCACAGCTGAATACACATTTTTTTCAGCTTCACACGGGTCATTTTCCAAAATAGACCACATACTAGTCCAGAGGTCATGCCTAAGTATGTGCAAGAAAATAGAAATTATCCCATGCATACTATCTGATGACAATGCAATGAAATTGGAAATAAATGACAAAAGAAACCAGAAAAACCCACTAAATTCATGGAAACTAAACAACACCCTACTCAGAAATCAATGGGTTGCAGAAGAAATTCAACAAGAAATTCAACAATATCTACAATTCAATGAAAATTCAAGTACAACTTACCGGAATTTATGGAATGCAATGAAAGCAGTTCTTAGAGGGAAAATAATAGCTATGAACTCACACATTAGGAAAACAGAAAGGGAACAAATTAGCACCTTAATGTTTCACCTCCGACAACTAGAAAAAGAAGAGCAAACAAAACCCAGAGCACAAAGACGGGAAGAAATCATAAAGATTAGAGCAGAAATTACCTCAATTGAGATGAACAAAACAGTTCAAAGAATCCACAAATCAAAAAGTTGGTTCTTTGAAAAACCAAATAAACTTGATAACCCTCTAGCCAACCTCACCAAAAAGAGGCAAAAGAAAATTCAAGTACAAGTGATAAGGAATGAAAAGGGTGAAATCACCACAGACTCAGTAGAAATTCAGAAGATTATCAATAGTTAGTTCGAGAATCTTTATGCTCATAGAATAGAAGACACAGGGGAAATGGACATATTCCTTGAAAGATACAAATTACCAGAACTGAATCAAGAAGATATAACAACTCTCAATAAGCCAATAACTGCCAATGAAATACGAAACGTAATAAAAAGTCTATGGACAAAGAAAAGTCCAGTTCCTGATGGATTTACAGCTGAATTCTACAAGAAATTTATAGAAGATATAATCCCCCCACTCCACAAACTCTTCCATGAAGTTGAAGAAGAAAAAGTCCTTCTAAAATCATTTCTGGAGGCAAGTATAATACTGATTCCGAAACCAGGGAAAGACACAACCAAAAAGGAGAACTACAGGCCAATCTCCCTCATGAACATAGATGCAAAAATACTCAACAAAAATACTCAACAAAATCCTGGCAAATCATCAAGAAGATCATACACTATGACCAGGTAGGATTCATCCCAGGGATGCAAAGATGATTCAATATTCAAAGATCTATAAATGTAGTACACTATATTAATAGCGTGAAATCTAAAAACCACATGATCATCTCAATTGATGCAGAAAAAGCCTTTGACAAAGTCCAACACTCATTCACGTTCAAGGTCCTACAGAAAATCGGAATAGATGGACTCTATCTTAACTTGAGATAAGCCATCTACGGCAACCGAAAAGCTCATATAATCCTAAGTGGGGAAAAACTGAAATCTTTTACTGTTAAATCAGGTACAAGACAAGGATGTCCTCTATCGCCCCTCCTATTCAATATAGTCTTGAAATCCTTAGCAACAGCCTTTAGAAAAGAGGGAGAAATAAAGGGAATAAGAATAGGTAAAGAAGAAGTTAAATTATCACTATTTGCAGACGACAGAATACTTTACTTGGAAGACCCCAAATATTCCACCAAGAAACTACTAGAACTGATACAGAAATTCAGTAGCATAGCAGGGTACAAAATCAATGCTCAAAAGTCAATAGAATTCCTCTACACAGATGACAAGCACACTGAAAGGGAAACAATAGAAACAATACCTTTTACAATAGCACCGTGGAAAATGAAATACCTTGGGATTCACTTAACCAAGGAAGTCAATGATCTTTTCACGGAAAATTACAACACCCTAAGAAAAGAGATTATGGAGGTTTTCAGAAAATGGAAAGATATTCCATGCTTCTGGATAGGAAGAACCAACATCATGAACATGGCCATACTCCCAAAATTGCTGTACAGATTTAATGCAATCCCTATCAAATTGCCACCAACATACCTCCCAGATATAGAGAAATCAATCCTAAAATTTATTTGGAACCACAAACGACCTAGAATAGCAAAGGCAATCTTGGCCAGTACAAACAAGGCAGGAGGCATCACAATTCCTGATTTGAAATTATGCTACAAAGCCACCGTGCTAAAATCAACATAGTATTGGCAACAAAATAAACCTGAGGATCAGTGGAATAGATTAGAAGACGCAGAGGCATCTACGAAAACACTCAGCCATCTTATCTTCTACAAAGGGGCTACACAAGCTCACTGGAAGAAAGATAGCCTCTTTAACAAATGGTGCTGGAAAACATGGCTTTCTACATGTCAAAAACTAAAACTTGACCCAGCTCTATCACCATGCACTAAGTTAAAGTCAAAATGGATTAAAGATCTAAACATTAAAACAGAAACACTCAATCTCCTGGAAGAGAAAGTAGGAGGAACTCTTGAAGACATAGGGGTAGGTAAGCAGTTCATGAATAAACATATATTCACACGGGAAGCACTTGAAAGAATCACCAACTGGGATCAACTCTTCTTACAGATCTTCTGCATGTCAAAAGAAATTGTCAACCGAGTAAAAAAATAACCCACAAATTTTGAAAAACTCCTAACTAATAAGCAATCAGACAGAGGACTACTATCTAGAATATATAAAGAACTAAGATACAACAGGGCCCTCAGATTTAAAGACCCAATTCAGAAATGGGCATCTGAGATGAATACACACTTCTCAGAGGACGAAATTAAAGAAGCAAATAAATACATGAAAAAATGTTCCACATCGCTAGCCATTCGTGAAATGCAAATAAAAACAACACTGAGATACCATCTCACTCCAGAAAGAATGGCTATCATAAGGAAATCAACCAACAACAAATGTTGGAGAGGTTGTGGGGAAAAGGGAACACTTCTCCACTGCTGGTGGGAATGTAGACTGGTACAACTATTGTGGAGGTCAGTGTTTAGACTCCTCAAAAGGGTAGGACTAGAAATGCCATTCAAGCTGGCTATCTCCCTACTGGGAATTTTCTCAAAGGATCTGGATACATTGTGCCATAGAGATATATGTGTACCTATGTTTATAGCAGCACAATGTGTGATAGCAAAATCTTGGAAACAACCAAGATGTCCATCACATGAAGAATGGTTGAAAAAGAGGTGGTATTTCTATATAATGGAGTATTACTCAGCTGTTAACAATGATAAATTTGAAGCATTTATACTGAAGTGGATGCCACTTGAACATATACTCATACATGGAATAAACCAGACATACATGTGTAAATATCGTATAGTCTCCCTAGTATAACAAGCAGAAATACAAAAGGAAATGTACAACAACTAAATTCAATTGAGTCAGATAAGGCAAAGTGAATGGCATATACTACAGGGTACTAATCAGCTTTTCTTCTGGATGGTTAACAACCTAAGATCACAAGTCAGAGTTGGAGAAATAGAAGAGCCACAAGGCCAGCCAACATTTTGGCCCTAGCCTTTCAAGGTCAGCGAAGACTCAGGACATAGGAGAACCTGTACTGCAACATCATGAAACTCAGGTGAGCTGCAAATTTTCTGAACAAGGAGATTATGGAGCCACAGAGGAAAGAGATTGAAGTTTTATAGTCTGCCTGAGGAGAGTCACATGAAGAGAAAACTTTCTCTCAGGTTCTCACAGAGAGCAAACTGGTCAAGCATTGACCATGACTCATTCACATGGATGACACAGACAAAGGATCTACAGAATAATGTACAGGACTACAAGATAAACCCTGAGAGGACTTCACTGACCACATAAGAAATATAAAGTTCATTTGTTGGTGTATAAGTCGTGATCTATCTAGGTCCTAACCATCCAACAGAAAAGTATAAAAATTCAGTATACATTGTGGGGCCATAATATTAAGCTGAGCTGTAAATGGCTATGGTCGACAATTTCTTTGAATAATTCACTATTGTTGTAGAATGCTGGACTGTGTTGGATTGTGCTGTCGAGTTCAAGTACCTAAGTTAGTTGAATGACAATGGAGTGCCCACATTTGACTGGTGTAGACAAAGGAAGTGGTGTAGAAAGAAAAAAATCATGATGTGTGTGTATAGACAATACAGTTGGGATAGATAACGCTGTGCTTCTTCATAATCCTATGAGAGGCACGATCTGCACTAATGGTGGTTGGACAGGATATTATGTCGGCTTCTAGTACTACAGTCATCCAGTAGGAAAATAATTATTGAATTTTTGATATAATTCATGTATAAAAAATAAGATAAGTAAGCAGCTACACTGTTAGTTTACTGATAAGAGACATCTGCTAAAATAATATCTGTAAACAAAATATCATGTATGTACCTTGTATGATACCAAAATATTATGAAAACAGCTTGCAATGTATTAATTTGTTGAATCTGTATTGTTAAGGTGTCTTGAAACTGTCTGATTGACATTTGTAGTTCAATAAAATAAAAAATAAAAAAGAAACATAAACTTGAGTCATTTGTGTTATAATTAATGTAGCTTGAGACCTTAATTAACGGTACAAATAAATAAATAAATCAGACACAGCAGCACAAATATCAATGTCTTTTTATGAGAAACCAAAACTATAAATAAGTAGCAAAATAAAATATAATAGAATATATGGAAGTAGATTTTTTTCAAAGGTGAAGGGGGTCAAGAAATGGAGGGAGAAAAATGGGAGGGATATGGGGGGAAGAAAGAAATTACGATGTGTAATTTACATGTACCAACTCCTCTCAAGGAGTGTAAACAACTATTACAAACATAAAAAAGAAGAGGGGGGATTAGAAGATGGGTGGAAGGGGAAAAGAGAGAAGGGAAGAGGAATAATTAAAGGAAATTGACCTAGAAATACAGTTCAGCTCTCCGTTATGTCTTGTCTAAAGGATATTGCTTCATACATGTTGTCTGGTTTTTCAGTCTTTAGTGAGTATAATTTTGTTTTTTAATATACCATATTAGAAAAACAGCTGACTTTCTTCATCATTAAAAGCCATTTTCTCTGGACAAAAATTAAAAAATAAAAGGAGATTGAGACATGTAATGTACATAAACCAATTCACCATAAAGAATGTAAATGAAAAAATATGTAAATGTTACTACAAATATATACTAGTAAAAAGTAAAATAGTAATTTAAAAACAAGGTCATACTTGAGAATTGGCCCTTATAAAATGTCCTTATAATGTCTTTTTCAATGTCTCTATAAAAGGGGAAAATATAGACACAAGCACATGAAGAGAAGTCCATGTAGGAGTTTAGACAGAAATTGGAACTTTTACCACAAACCAGGACACCAGATTGCTGTACCACCAGTGACTTGAACATCCAGAGAGAATCCGCTGTTAGAGATTTTGGAGGCCACAGTCCTTCTGGTGCCTGGATTTATGCCCTCTAACTTCCAAAACCATGAGAGGATTAATTTCTTTTAAGCCATCTCAATTGTGGTACTTTTAAGACAGCCCTGGGAAAACAACATACTGTTTGTATTAGTCAACAGTTAATAGATAAACTGCCTTAATGTAAGACATTCAAATATAAGGACTTTTTTTCCAAGAACACTTTATATTTTAATAAAACAGGAATGTAAAAATTAAGGAGAAAAGTACTTTCAAAAGGAAGTCTTTGGAGATCCGTGTACTGCTAATAAAACTAGCGATGGGTACTTAGAAATGCCAGAGTGCTAAGCCATAGATGTTAAATAAATTAAAGCCAGGCGTGGTGGCGCAGGCCTGTAATCCCAGCACTAGGGAGGCTGAGGCAGGAGGATTGCTGTGAGTTCGAGACCAACCTGAGCTACAAAGTGAGCTTAAGGCCAGCCTGAACTGCATAGTGAGACCCTGTCTCAAAAAGACAAAAAAAAAAAAAAAATATATATATATATATTAAATAAATTAAAGGTATTTCAGATACAAAGGATAAAACAAAACAACAATTAATGAATGAAATAACTGTTGTCACCAATTTAACAGGCAAGAGACAAACAAAACCAAGTATGTTTCCCCCAATGATGACAAGGAAGAATTATTGTAATAATCCTAATGTATGCAGACGAAACAAACAAAAGCACCCTAATAAGGATTTATAAGATGGAATTAAAATGGTCACAGTACAGCCAGGTATAGAAGAATGCAAAAGGCTGTCTGAAAGCTAGAGGATGCAGAGATCGGAGGTCTGGAGCTCACTGCAGTATCCTGTGTGAGTCTTTATCAGGATGCCAAAGAGTGTTCTATAGAAAGCAAACAGGTCAATGCCAGAAGCTAGGAGGTGACATCCATAGTGAAGGTGAAGGCTGGAGCTCCTTAGAAGAAACAGAAGCAGCCATCCTTTGTTTCCCTTTTGTTCCATTCAGCCAGTAACCTTATTGGTTGGTGCAATTCACACCATGGTAGGGGTCTTCTGTCTTCAGTAAATCCCTTTAGCACACCTATGACTATGCTAATCCAGTTTAGTTGATTGTCTATTACTCATGTTGATGCAATCAGCTAACTACCATACTGCAATAAAGGTACCAACTATTAAGGTACTTCCACCTGACTTTTCCATCCCTTTTCTAAGCAATTTCATGGGATATGAATGAAGGGACTTGTTGTAATGTTCTATGAAGTTTTGTGGTTCACAGAAAGGCATTTATCTTATTATTTTATTATTTATCAGTATGTTGAAATTATTCCATATTAATAGTACCCAGAGAGCTGGATTCTAATCTCTCCTCCATTATAAAGACAATGAAACTTGCTCTTGGAGGTGAAGTTACTTGATATTATTGTATGCTCAGGGTTATCTGTCCTGCTGACAATGAATTGATCTTTGGAGACTAGCTTGGGCCTCTTTTGTCTTTCTGCTACCTCTTTGGGCAGGAGTGAAATCTGGCCCAACCAAAGCCAATCTGATTTTCTTTCTCAGGAAAATAAATTTACTGATTGGGTGTCATATATAGCCAAAGCTAAAACATCTAAAAATAATTACCTCTGTTTCCTTCTTTCACTTAGGCTTGGGGAACTTTCATCATGAATGAATCACTACTTCTGCCTTCTTCTCTGGCAGGTGCACCTTCCTGCAGAAGTGTAATCTCATGCTTCCTGGAGAAGTTAGCAGACAATGCATTCCCTACCCCAAGAGGCTGCCAGTGCTGTGTGGTGGGGTAGGTGGTGAAGGAGCAAATAGATCTACTCCCTACTATGAGAATGAATGTAGGTGTGCAGTGTGCCTTAGCCCAGGTGTTCGCCTAGGTCTGAAACATCCCACATACTCCTTTTGCTCCCACCTACTCCCCAATTTTCTCTTAACTACCTCCCCCTTCTTCCTGCGCCTACAAGCACAGTGATTCATAGAGCAGTACTTAGACAAAATATGTTAAGTCATTAACAAATCCTGTACCACCTTGGTCCTTGCCTTTGAAATTCAGATATTAAATAATGGATAAGCTTCTTAGAGAGAAGGATAAATCAAAATTACTCCTTGCTGTTGAAAAGCATGTACTTCTATTAATCATTTCTTGGCTTCTGTTATGTCAGTGGAATGCAGGTAGTCATAATCCCAGGATGGTTACTGTACACACAAAATAAATAGTTTAACTTCTGAAAGGATTAACTCAGCCATAACTCTGGCTCTTATTACCAGATGGGGGGACTGGGAATGTTAAAAAGTTGGTGTTGTAGGCAGCTGAGTTAAATAGAAATATTATAGGGGCCAGGGAGATGGCTCAGTGGAATAAACACTTCTCTGGCAAGCTCAAGGGCCTGAATTCAATCCCCAGTTCTGCCAAAACCAAAACCAAACCAAACAAAACAAAAAAATAAAAATATTATAGGCAGTGAAACAGGGCTGGGAGTTCAGAAGTAGGGACTGTGGAAGACAGGGTATCTTGAAACTGTAGGAGAGACAGATGTTCCTGCTATGGACCAGACCTCAACACAAATGATCAAATAATTGTATATACCTCTCCTTCGATCCCCAGGCCTGGTTTGCCAGCCCTGCCCCACCGGGCATGCTGACATAGCAATTGAGACTGGGGGTGGTGGCACGCACCTGTAATTAGTCTCTAAGAGCTCGGATTACAGGCAGACCAGTATGAATCCTATCTAGTAGTGAGATCCTGAACACCTGTAGACCCTTCCCTAAAATACAAAAAAATAAAAATAAAGAAAAGAAAAGAAAATGTATACTTTCCCAAGGATAAACATCAGGGATTGATATTCTAAAGGTAGGTTTCTATCACTTTGAGAAAGCAAGGAAGAGTCATTAATCCAACCCCCTACAGAAAAAGCCCCTGTTCTATATTCCTGTCTGCTTGCTACATTGACTCAGTTCCCCATTTGATCCTGATTTAATCTTTTTTTCCTGAACAACTATACTTGCAATCTTATTGGTTGACCACAGTTTTGTTCCAATCATGCCCACCTAATGAGTTCCCATGTTTCCCACAATTAGATCCTCCTCACCTTGTGGTTTTGTTCTATAAACTTTCTAGAAAAGACAAGCTCCTTGGCAACCCACTTGTGTTCCCTTCTGTCCCTCTGTCAGACAAAAGCTTTATTTTTCTTAGTAAATATATTTTGCTCTTAACCTCCTTTATTACTCAAGTTCATTCTTCAGTTTTAGAGAACACAAACTCATCCCAGGTATTTTTCTGGTTGGAAATTTCATTCTCCTATAGCAATGGGACTTTTTCAGGTATTTGGAGCTATTGAAACGTGAACAACATAAACATTTAAATGTAAAGAACGTAATAAATACCCTCCCATCACTGAGACTAGATCAAGCTGAGGAACATTCCTCCAAGGTAGATTGCAGGAAGTGTGTAGATTTCCTGTATCTGTGAAAAGTAAGGCCATGCACCTTAATTTACAACCAGCCAGTAGCTAGGATCCAATGTGAATGAAAATAGTACCTACCCCACTCCAGCACCAAGAGGCTCATTTAGCATAACTCTTTGGCCATAGCATTGAAATCATGAGCAGTAACTCTTTTCTTCCTTTTTCTCTTTCCCTGACTATTTTTAGGTCAGAATTCACATCAAACATTTGGTTTGTTTAAAAATGGAAACAGTTCAAGTTTTCTTTTCTTTGATTTTTAATAAGCAACCTTGAATTAAGAGATTATAACTGGCAGTCTTCCCACTCCTGTTCAGACCATTTGTTTTATTTTTAAATCCTAATTTGTTTCTTGAGAGACAATGAAGGAGGTACACAATGCAAGTGATTTTTGGATGTATTTTCCCATCAATATTCCAGGTCTTGAGCATGAGACAGACAGGTCGAGGGCTCACTCTGGCCCTAGGAGGACAGGGCTGTGTCACCAGCAGAGATGGGACAGCAGGAGCAGATCTAAGCTGTGTAAAGTGAGAGCTGAGCTTGGGGGATGACAGCAGTCTAGAAGGTATGCCACAATATTCCTGAAGTAGGGTGGGATGGAGAAAGTAGTACTTCCAAGAACTGTTTTCAAGAAAAGGTTTGGAAGGAGTCTTTTGATAAGCTGCTTAAGTGACGATATGGCTGGGGGTTGAACTATAACTATCACTCTGTGTGCTTGGGCTGCTGAGGTGCTCAGAATATGATGCTGTAAAACATAGAATGAGTCTGGAGCAAAGTCACAGTTTGAAGAAAAAAAAAAAAAAAACAGACAACTGAAAGTAAGAAGCCACAGAGCAACAAATGCCATGCTGGGACAATACCTGCCCAACGCTGTGGGAGAAAGGAAGTGCCATCCACTCCCTTCCCAGCACTCAGAGCAAGGCTTTTTAAGTAGTTTTCTATAATAAATATTGAAAGAAATTAATTTGAATTCAAAAGAGACTTATTCACAATAACCTGGGTGTGGATCTGGATGGTTAGCTGTTGAATGTTGGAGACAAAGGGCCCAGATCTTTGGAGAAAAGGGTAAGCTCCAGAGTGTGGTAAGTCTTAATTGCAGTTCTAAAGATCTAGTCCACATGAATCATTGTGGACTATTTCCTGCTGAGGGCAAACTTGAATTTTAAAAAATCTCTTAGTGCCCAGCATGATGTCGGTGTAGTGGAGTCACTCTGTTGCTTTCCTCCACCTGTTATTCATGTTTGTTTTGGCGCTAGGACCAAGTCTTGCCGGGTACCTGTAAATGTTGCATTTCTGAATCTCTCTGCAGCTGGCTGAGGGTGTTCAGCCAGGCTTTGGCCAGTCGTAAGGGGCAGTAAAGCGTACAACCTGCACGTCATCGTCAGGGAAAGGAAGCTTCCCAACTCCCAAATCCTCCTCCTCACCTCCTTCTCATGGCCCAAGCACAGTGTGGTAGGGCTGAGTTAGCTCCTGTCATGTGTGGGGATTTGTTGGTCACTCAGTAGTCTGTGGGATAAAATGGCAAGAAGATTTAGAAAATAAAGACAAAAGATAACAGCTAAGGTCAGGTGATGGCCCATGCCTGATTAGCAAAGGACGAAAAGAACAGTAGGAGGGTCATTTATTTATACCTTTGCAAAGTTAGTATCAGAACACACAAGGATTCCTGGTGACTAATACTAAGAATGTCCAGGCAGGATGTTTTTGCAATACCGAGGTGGCTTGAGCTTTAGGCACTCTGGCCTTGTCTTCCCTCCCACATATGATCAATATCCAACTTCAGGCACTCCCAACAGTCATATGGGCAAATGGAGCATCCAGAGAGGAGAGTGGCTTCCTACCCTTAAACACTCTTTCCCTGCAGACACATTTATGGGAGGGAACTGGATTTATATCTCTATTTGAGACAGTTTTTGGGGGCCTCTTTGTTATAGCTGCTTAACTTGAACTGTAACAAATAAACTAAGTCTCAATATGTGACCAAATGCTCTAGTGAGTTATTTTTGGAAATTTGTGAACACATGGCTAAGAAAATAAAATATCAAGTTCATGATATCCCTCAGTTATTGCAGGCTGATCAGGCTCACAATTTCCCATATGAGTCAATGGCAAAGACTGCCTAATGGCAGATCCTCTATTAGGGAGCCTATACTTACTATGATATAAAACAAAGGAGGAGAACACTAAAGAAAATGCAGAAATCTGGGTAGGATTTGAGAATTCCTTCAAGGACTTTTCCAAGTAATACATTATGTTAATTTAGGAGAACTATGTTATCTCAGGAAGAGCTACAGTCTCTTTTTAATTAATTGCATTTGGAGCCAAATGTCCTCAGCTGTGGCCTTAGCTTGTTCTTTGAGGCATCTTGACTTCACAGGCCAATACAGGCCTCAGTAGAGACCAGTGACTCATAGACATTCATTTACTATAACTCCACTGCCCATCTCTAGACAAGGGCCTAAGCCTGGGACAAAGTCACATGTAAAAAAAAAAAAGTCACATGAAAAGCCAATTGATTAGTATTAAATCCTGCTCAGAGCCTTCATAGTGGTCTCCATCAGTAAACGAAAAACAGCCAGGTGAGTATGGACTGAAACCTCCAGTAACTGTGAGCTAAATAAACTTTTCCTTCCTTCAAAATAAATAAATACCAACAAAAGGAGAAAATGAAAGGCATTTTATGCAACACAATGCACAGTCATCATCACTTACATTTGGTCAGAGATTCAAGGCAGGGAGAAGAAGGGAAAAGCTTTATGATAGGTTTTAGAGGCAGCAGAAATGACAGTGGTGTGGCACAGCAGAGAAGCAAAAATAGGGGGAGGAGATGCTTTTATTAACTCTAAACACACAGAGAGGATTGAGGATGGGGAAATGGGCAGATCCTCTGACCTTCGATAGAGAGCCTGAGACTTTATGAACTTTTGCTAGGGGCAGAGTTTGAGGGGCAAGTTTATTTCATTTATTTATTTATTATTATTGTATTTTTGTTGTTGTTGTTGTTGTTGTTTTTTTGTTTTTTTTTTTTTTGTATTTTAGGGAAAGGTCTACAGGGTGTTCAAGGTCTTACTACTAACACTCATAGTGTTCTACCTGTTTATAGCCTCCCAAGACCTGGGATTACAGGTGCACACCACCATGCCCAGGCTCAATTACCATCTTAGTGCACCCCAGGGGGCGAGGCTGGCACTGAAGGTCTGGGAATTGAACCCCAGGCCCTTGAGCCTGTTTGCAGGTGCTTTAACCTGTTGAGCTATTTAGCTGGCCCTACAAGGAGCAGGTTTAGTGACACAAAAAGTAACTGATTGGAGGCTTCCTTGTATGCCTGGGAAAGGTAAAAGAAAGTTGTATCCAGGGCTGGAGTAGGGAGGAAGGAGGAAGTGGTCACTGGGAAGATAAGCTGTTAATTTGAGGATTAAGTATGTTGGATTAAGGCCATGATAATTTAGCAGTCTTTCCTACGGCCATAACCTATCACTTTATAATGGAGAAGAGGCAGATTTCCACATGTTGGAAAGCTATAGGCAGTCCCACTTGAAGTAGTCCTCCTATGGGTTAGTCAGAGGTACATAATTGACTCTCTAGCTGACCCTAATTTGGAAACAGATAAATCTCTTATTATTGACCAAGTCCTGGCCTTAGGTGACTGATTGTTATAGAATTTACTATTTAGTTTCCTGGATTGTCACTGGACATAGTAATATGGCTCTCTGTAAAGGTCAAACTTAGAACACATGGCTTCCTGCACTGTTCATTGTAGATAAGATGTTGACTTCCTGAATAGGTGGTTATAAGTTGTAGGCAGAGTCCTCTTTTCATTCATAGTCTGGCTATTGCCCATGATGATATGAAATTTCTCCTGACTGATGGGAACAGCCCTATCACAAGGGGGAACTACATTGCTTAAAACAATCTCACCTAGTTCCACAAATAGAAGTAAACAGAAGATTCCTTTCTTCCCCAACAGATAGAATATGCAATCTTGGGCTACGTTGAAAACTTGTCAAATCACAATGGCAAAGAAAGGCCCCAGGCTAGGGAATGGCAGCTCTGTCACCATGACAGAATGTCCATGATGCTCATATCTAAAGGGCATTAGATTTTGTGTGGATTCAGACCTTTGCCTGAAAAAAAACAAATGGTTGGTGGCTCAGTGTTCTAGGTCCCCCAGGGCTAATGTGGTGGTACAGTGCTTGAGGCTACCTTTGTTACCACCCTAGACCCTCCAAAGCCAGGCAAATCCACAAGGCATACTTTGTGGATTTGAAAGACCAGTGGTCACTGAAAGAATTTACTTTTCTTAGCATGAAGCCTGCTGTGATCAGGACCATATGCACAAAGAGGCTGCTGATTGTCCACAGATGTCTGAGTGGTGCCCAGCTAAATGGCCAGCCCGTGTGGGCTTTCAAATCTGGTTTCCATTCCCATGGCATGCTGGATGGCAGACTCTTCTCATGGAATCCAGGGCAGCTAGCCCAGAGTTGGCCTGAGCTCTTTTCCTGTTTGGGTAACACCTCTTATGGTCATTTGCTGCAGACACCAAGCTCATGCACTTCAGTTTCCAAGAACATTGAGTATTGATCTCTGCTGGGGACAAGTGCTGCTTTATTCTTTGTTCTCTCAATACTTACCCCCAGCATTGCTGGGCCTGCTTGTGCAGGCTTCCCTGGGTCCTAAGAAACTCAGGAAATCCCCTAGGCAAGGCAGAGCCAGGGAGGGAAACAACTGCAGCTGGCTGTCCTACACCAGGGGACATTTCCAAAGGGAACTCTTGGTTCTTTCCCCAAACCCTACCCTCTTTCCTCAGCCTTTCTTTTTCTGCTGTTTGCATCATTATTCATTTAATGCATCATGCCCTAAACCTAAGGGCCATTCTTGATTCTTTATTTCCTTTACTTTCTCTTTTAATAAGTCCAGTAATAACTCCCTTCAACATATAAATGGAAAAAAATTTCTTCTTCTCCATTTATATTCCCACTGTTTCTTGAAACAGCTTGTAACTAGCTCATCTTCCCCATTCACCAGATTTCTCCAATCTATCCAGTCTATCCCTTAAGTGTGGCCAAGAAGGACACACTCTTTAACTGAATTCCTATTCTGCATGAAACACTTACAGTGCTGTGTGACCTGCCTCACCTGTCCTGCTTTGCCTCTCCCTCCCTCTGCTCTCCTGCCAGTTTCTTTTCCTTTCTTCAACATGTGGTTAACTTTCTGCTTGACTCAGGATATGTCTTGGTCTTAAATACCCTTACATTTCCATCATGGGCATCTACTCATTTTGGGCAGTTTCATTTTGAATATTTCATGCTCAGATGAGTCTCTAGAGGATTACTGTCTGAGTGCCTTTCTCCCTCCTTTTTTCTTCTTCTAGCAAGTCTCATGGTTGTGGTTGTTTGATTGATCTGTTTGTTGTTCATTATTTCACCCCTTCACTTTCACAGCGTTTTCACTATTGTCTTTTTAGTACCTACCACAAATTAGCATTCTAGAAATTATTTTTTAGGTGATTGATAGATGGATAGGTCGGTAGATTGATGGTCATCTTGGGGTTGCTTAGTATTAAATCAAATTTCTTCATAAGCAGTTATTTGGGTATAATTTTCAGAGCTGATCCAACCTTAGCCAGGGTTTGGTCCATAAATTCAGGCAGATGTCAGTTCATTCAATTCTATGTACTGTTAATGGAGTGCTATTAATGGAATATCCATGATATTCTAGTCCTCAAGATACCAGCATAAATGAGAAAGACATGAAGCTTGCAGGAAACAGAGGGGGAAGAAAGTTAAATAGGTAGTTACACAATAGAAAGGGTAATGTCATGAGGATAGAGAAGTGGAGAATGTATTAGTATCTGAATGAAGGCCAGTGCCTTCCAGGGGAAGCAGCCTGCCTTTCTGAGCACCTCCAGGCCCATCAGTACCTGCCAGCTCTTGAGTAGTACTATTTATACACAGCCTTTGTCCAAAGCACTGTACATATCTCTCTTTTGTTTCTACAGCAAACCTGTTCAGTAGGTATAATAATTACCTCAAGCAAACTGTTAAAGTAAGCACTGTGCCTCAAAGCTACTGTTTGAGATCTCAGCATGTGGGAATGCTACTAAAAACAATTCCTGGGAGAGGATCAGATGAAGGGAAGAGTTCAGCAGCCAAGCAGGTGAAATGGGACCTCAGCCTCAGCATTTTGGAGCAGGCAGAGGCAATAAAACTGCTGAGAATTAGACAAAGGGTTTGGGCTTTATACCCCATCTCAACTAGAGATGGACAGACTGCCCACTTTCTGGAGTGGGTCAGGCTGCCACCTGTCAGCAGCTGAGGAGTAAGCATCACAGTCCTGGCTCAAGCACTCAGGGAAGCACCAACTCCTCTGCTGCAGCTGCTTGCCCCTCCGCTGTGCGCCACACAGTCCTCCATGCAGGCCCTGGAGCCCCTCTTCCATCTGCCATCACTATCTGAGACATATCAAATCTTGCAATTTTAAACACCATTTAAGCACTCCCACAATCATGTCCTCAGTATAGGGCTTATCCTGTGCTTCAGGTTTTTATGCAATTGTCTATTCAGCACCTGCACTTAATGTTTCCACAATTAAACTCCTAAATCTCTGTCTTCTCCAAATAGTTCCTCCCACGGACTTCCTGTAGTGGTTCATAGCTCCACACACTGCAGGGTCACTCTTCACAGCTCCCTTTCAACCCCACTCCTCATCAGGAAATTCTTCACTTATTTCACTTGAAGAAATTGCAAACGGCTTTTTATTTTTCATTGCTTCTTTCAATATACTTCCTCCCCCTGCCAAGCTGCCCTATTATTCCCTGCAGAAAAAGTTGGCCTCTTTTGTTTTTCCTGAGCACTCCTTCACCTCCTTCCAATCTGTGATCAGTCTGCTCTAAACACACAATTTATAATGCACTCCCCTTTCTCATTTCATCCCCACCTTCATCACCTTCAAACATACTAGATATGCAGTGTTTTCCAAATATACTGTGAACACTTAAATTCTAAAAATTACAAAAATAAATACATTTAAAAAATTTACACTAAAAGTGTACATTAATTAATGCCCTCAGAATGCTCCATGTCACTTTGAACACACGTATCCTTCATTCTTGCCACTTTTTGAAGCAGTCCTGGAAGTCAGTGAGTTTTAAAAATGCAGGGAAGAGGCCAGGGAGGTAGCTCAGTAGAATAAGCACTTGCCTGGCAAGCACAAAGGGGTCAATTCAGTCCGTGGTTCTGAAAAAAAATAAAAATAAAAATTTAGGGAAGACCACTGTTGTCAAGTACCAAGTGCCATCCAATGAAAAGTAGGGTTGTAAAAGCACTGCACTATGTCTTGAGCCATGTTAATCATCAGATCAGGCACCACAGGACTTCGGGCTCCTCTTCATGTCAAAATCACTATGAGAAGTAAATGTTTTGAATCATGGAAGCAGCCATAACAGCACAACTAAGAGCAGTGTGTGCGGCACACACCAGTAATCCCAGCACTCAGGAGGCTGAGGCCAGAGAATTGACGAGTTCCAGGCCAGTCTGGGTTACATAGTGAGACATGATAGTGGACTTCCAGTACTGAGTCAGAAAGTGATAAAAATCATAAGATACAAAGGGGAGTATTTTGAGGGAGATTAATTGCAATATGTCTTTTACTGTAATAAATGTTTTTAATTTAAGCATTCACTATATTTGTCAATCATGTCTTTTTGAATTATTTACTGTCAGCCCTCCCTGCAACTAAAGCGTAAACCTCATGAAGACAGGAATATATCTTTTTTGCTTACCATTGTCTTCTCTGAGCCTTGAACAGTGCCTGACACATAGTAGATACATAAAAAACATTTATTAACCGACTGAGGAAGCAGAAAGACACTGACAAGTAGATCTGTTTTTTCATAAAACTGTATTCTTGCCCCATCCCACACTGCCTCTTTCCTGTGGAATCAAAGTCCTGTGAGACAGCATAATGCCACTGAGAAGTCAAAAGCAAAACTTGGCGTTCCAGAAAGTCACACAACGTGATCAGCCAATGCGTCCATATCATAGGGATTCTGCCCAGGCTTTACCCGCTAAGCCAGTGTCATCACACAGTGTGCTGTATGGGCAGAAAGCTGGCCTCAGCTGTGCCAGGACTGGAAAGTGATGGGATCAGGGCTTCTGGAACCCTCTGTCTTAGAGCCAGGTGTGACTTTCTGACTTGCTTGATGATTTACAAGGCTTCTGAGGCAGTTTGGGTTGCTGAGGTTGGAAACCTGAGCCACACAGTTATGTAACAGCCATCCAGCCTCTTTATTAAGACATAGCTCAGGCCTGCCTTTTTGTTCAATCTCAGACTGATTTATCCACATGCTGATGCTGTTAAGAATTCTTTATTAAAGGAAATCTGGTACAAAGACCACATTTAATTTATTAAGGGAAATATATAAGTGAAGCTTTATTTTTAAAGGTTCTTTTAAGAGTCAGAGCCAGAGTAGGACAAGGACTCTGACCTTAGAATTAAAAATAAAATGCCAGGCTAGTCCTGACTTTGTCTTGAGAAGACTCACATCCCTAAGCACACTTCATTCTGTCTGTATGTCACTTCCTGCTATGTAGAGGAAAACATTTGGCTAGTTCACTCGTAGGCTGGTGGACTCTGGTCAGCCTGAACATGGTTTGCTTTGACCTCAGTGGTTTTTAAAATTGGAACGTGAATGGCACAAAGCAGGACTCAAGGTTGCAGTTTTACTTCCGCTTGTCTTTCAGCTAACCAGAGTCACTTGCTGTGTTCCCGGCCTGGCTTCAAGGCTTCCATATTTCTCTTTCAGTGATGAAAATTTACTGATTGTTTTATTATTGTTGTTATTATTATTATTTATTCATTTTTTTGGTACTGGAGATTAAACTCAACACCTTGTGTAACCCAAGCAGTTATTTGTCACTGAGCTATATCCCCAGCAAATCTACTGATTCTCTTTTTTAAAAACAATGTATTTAGTACAGGTGTACAGGGTCTCACTACACAGACTGCACTCATAGTGATCCTGTTTTTCAGTCTCCCAAGCGCTGGGATTACAGGCATGCCACCACTATGCCCAGTCTCAATCTCAATCTCCATCGCAGCACACCCAGGGGATAGGGTCAGCGCAGCAAGGTATCAAACCCCCGGCCTTTGTGTTTGCTTGAGCAGGTGCTTTAATCTGCTGAGCTATCTGGCCAGCCCATAATGATTCTACTCAATGGATAAAGGTGGAGAAGCAATAGCTTTTGGATTCTAGAATGAAAAGATGCTGTTTACATGGCCACAATCAACTGAGTCTATTATGTTAAAAGTTGGAACTTCTTTTGCAAAGTCTCTCAACTCAGTATAATATTTTTCTAGGATCTAAAGGAGTTGGGAGGTAGGAGGCTGATATAGTTTCACCCCCACCCTTGACACATACAATGAAGCAGTAGATAAAATATAAATATCAAAAGAGAATTGGGAAGTCTGTCAGTATTTATAGTATTAGGATGACAATTTGATTGAGGTTCAGATTTAGATGGGTTAAAATCTGAACTATACCTCTGCACTGTAAAGTTGGCTTCAACTCACACCACCTCATTCTAAAGAACTGCAAATAAATAAGACACATTTGTACCCAAAATACACCGTAAAAAATGAGTTAGAGGAGTGTGATTCCCTCTTGAAAAAAAGATCGAAAACAAGAAAGAAAGACAAAGGAAGGGAAGAAAAGAACCTGTGCAGTACACAGGCACTGAGTTGGATGAAGCATAGGAACTGCATACATAGCCACAGGCCTGGCCGAGGATGGAGATGGTTTGCAGTGTACAGGATGGAGACTGTTTGCACTGATTAAAGAACACCACATGGAAGCCCATATATTTTGGTGTGTAAAAAAGCACAAGGAAAAATCAAAGTTGTTAAAAGGAAAGAATCATACAACAAAAGGACTGCATGTAAAGCAGAACTTTGTCTGACTCAGACAGCTCTACGACAAGAACATTCAAACTTTCAAATTTCTCAAGGCAGTATATGAAGGGATGAGTCTATTTCTCCTTTTTCCTTTTCTAATTGACAAATAGAATTTGTACACATTTATGACATATAAATGATTTTGAAATATGCATGCATTGTAGAACACTAAGTTAGACTATGCTTTATCTCACGAGGGATGGGAATACTTAAATCTACTCTCTCAGAAGTTTAAAAATATTCAAAATATTGCTACTAACTTTAGTCACCATAATGTACAATAGATATCTTTAATTTATTTCTCTTAACTGAATTTTTGCATTCATTGGCACTTGCTGTGAATCCATTTGCATAGCCAATAACTGAACAATTCTGACCTTGAGATTTCAGATTGTAAGGTGTTTGTGACTACTTATTTTGCTCTCATCATCTTTTTGTTTAGGACTTAGGAAGTCACTCAGCCAGACAGCTCTCTGTAAAATCTCTGTTTCACCCAGATGTCCAGGATTGGGCCATGATGAGAAACATGACCACACTTCCACTTCCTTCCTGGTGTGCCTGCGGTAAAATCCAAATGGACACAGTACTATCTTTTTTTTAATGGAAAAATTAAAGATCCCTAATGTCCAATAGGATTCTTTTGTCTTTAGTGTTAGGTGAGTCTGAGGACGGAGTTCTTGATATAATTGTTCTCCATCAATCTCTGTCAAATTAAATTATAACTCAGCATTGGTGCTGTACTATTGGTGCTTTGTTGTACATTCAGCCTAAAAAGTTTGGCAGGAGTTGAAGCATTTGCAGTGGGAAAACCAGAACATTTTTTCTTTTCTCTTCCTTTCTTTCTTGTCCTTTCTTCCATTCTTTCTTTCTTTGCACTTTTTTGATGGGAATAAAATTTCTTTTTTTTTGTGGGGGGAACAAAATTTCAACATGTAATCTCTGTGATGGGTTGCCAACTGGTAGTCAACTTGTTAAACCCAGCTGAACTGAACTAGTGTGATGCTGGGTTGCCAGGAGCATAAGAGGCAAAGCTGGAAAAGCTATTGAGAGGCTGTTAGGGGAGCTGTTTGGAGAAGCTGTTGGGTACTGTCAGAAGCTGTAAGGAACTATTTGCTATTCCGCTGGAGGACTTTGTCATGCTGCTTTCCCAGTGAACTTGGCTGTGCCTATTCAGGACTTTAGAGGAGTTTGGAATTTCAGTGTTGTTGAGGATGGATGTGGTTCACTTTGAGCAATGCTTCCTGACTCCAGGAGGAAGATATGCACAGCTCAGTGTCTCAGAGAAACTGGTCATGTTGGCTTTCTTGATGGGAAATCAGTTTTCTTCATCACTGGAGGAGCTCAAGACCTCACTGTTGCTAAGGGTGGCTATGGTACTTTTCAAGGGAGCTGCGGTCCTTACCTTGAATATTATTTCCTGGCTCAATTTCAGATCCTTTAGCCTTCTAACAACAGATCCTTCATCCTACTGGCACAGAGTTTCCAGCTTCCACTACTGACCTTTGGGCCTACCTAGTGCAGAATATGTGAAACAAGCCTTCATGAGACCTTGTCGTGGGCTCTAGACCACCAGTTGGACTCCTGGGAGGCATTGTTATAACCTCTACAACCTCAGCTCTTCAGCTGAGCTTATGCAGGACATTATTGTGGCCCCTAGATGTATTCATTGGTCTTTAGTATGTGGACAGACTTCCTGCACTGCCTTTGTACATTATTCTTTACATGACTATTAGAAAATACTTCTCTGATCTACATATCCTGTATTAAATTATTCCCGCTAAAAACCCAAAACTATGACAATCTCTGAATCAGATTTGTGGCCTGTGCCCTTTAGTTTGAATTAGAGTTCTTTCTTAAGTAAGGCTATACCTTCTTGTTTTATTTTTAGCAAAGATTCCAATGTCCTTGGAATTAACTTTGATGCTTCATACCAGCCAGATAAGACCATTGTATCTTACAAAGTGCAGCATCTTTGATGGGTGCTGAAGTGTACCACTTGAGGAGTTTCTGCTTTGCAAATAGAAACACAGCATTGCATTGTGGCAGTTACCAATTCCTTTCTTCGGATTTCTCTTTTTTCCTATAGGAAAGAAAGGCCAACAGGATGGATCCCCAGCACACAAAGACTATGATCCTTTGGAAATGCATTGCACAGGTGTCCAGGAATCTAGGATAATGTTTAATTCATTTCATATGACTTGTGGTCAATGCCAACTGTGCCTGTTTATGTGAGAAAGGTTCTGGAGGCTGCAAGGTAAAGTTTGGAGAGTTAAAGTGTGTCCCTTTCGTCATGCCAGGTTTTCTTTGAAAAACAAAGAAAATGTTTGTCTTATTTTTGAGAACATTTAATTATGTGATCACTTTTGTTTCTAATGTGTAAAGTTGCCAACCATTTAATTTCTGAAGTCTTTTTTATTTCTTTACCCAGTTAAGGTAACTGGGCTTGACATCATTCATTTTAGCCTTTAATACTGTATAACACATGATTGCTATTTTGTGAAGCAGATGAATCTTAATCTTCTCTCCCTATGCACTCCTCCCCACCCCACTCCAGTCTCCTTTGTTCAGTTGCTCTTTGGCATGGAAGCTAACTCTGTGAAATGCATTCCTCTCCCCAATTCACAAAGCATTATAGGAGAATCTTCCTTTGCCCTTTGGGCCATTACCAGTAGAGAAACTTTCTAAATAGACCTTCTGCAGAAGTCACCAAAAAAAAACTCCACAGGAAATTAAGTGAATTCCAAGAAATTCTGCATCTGATTCAAATTTGTCCTTCCAATTAACAGAGATAGCATTCTTGAATATAACACACTAGTATTTAAACAACAAAATAACAATGAAAAAGTCATATTTTTACCTGTAATTAGTTTGGATCACAATTCATATTATAAGTATTCTACTTTTCCCCTCTTAACATTGGGAGAGTTATTTTTTCTTATAAAAATAAACTTGGAATTTGCATTTTGTTCCTGTCAGTGGAACAGGCTTTTTGAAAGTTTCATGTGGCCTTGATGAATAAATTATGTGGCTTTGATTTTGAGAATAAAATGTACAAAATAGATTCACAGTAAACAGTAGTGAGAACAAATAGAAATCTGCCTTGACCAAAATCATAGTGATCAAAATGCCAGTGCAGATGATGAGATGCCCTGAAACTGTGGGAGAGACAGGCACCTCCAACTGTGGGCCAGACCTCAAAACAAAAGATGAAAGAAATGCACCCACATACTTCCTAAGGATAGACCTCAAGGATTCATATTCTAAATTAGCATCCATTACCTTGACGAAATCAGAAAGTCACTAATCTACTCACCTACAGGAAAAGCCCCTGTTTTGTATTCATGTGCACCTGTTATGTCACTGGCTTCTCCATTTGATCCTGATTTAATCGGTTTTACCCAAGCAATTACACTCATTTTTTTAAAAAATGTATTTGGTTGTTACAGGGTCTCACTATACAGCTTTGTGATCCTTCTGCTTTCATTCTCCCCAATGCTGGTGATACAAGGAGAAAAACTGATCTCGGGTGGGTGATCTCCAAATGATACAGGGAACCTCCAAATGACATAGAGAAAAATTATCTCCCAACCTGACATGGATGAGTTCGTGTTCTCTAAAACTGAAGAATGAATTTTAGGAACAAACAGGCATTATGAGCAGAATATATTTATTGAGGGAAAGAAAGCTCCTGTTTGAGAGAGGGACAGGAGGGGGGCCTGAGTGGGTAGTCCCCCAGGAAGCTGTCTCTTCCAAGGACTTTTATAGTATAAAACCATGTGGGGCTAAGGTGGAGAAAATGGGAACTCACTTAGGTGGATGCGGGGTGGGACAAGACTATGGTCATCCAATGGGATTACAAGCACCATTGCTCAGGTAAAATTGATTCAGTCCAGGACCAAATGGGGAAGAGAGTCATAAAGCAAGTGGGCATGAATGTAGAATAGGACTTTATCAGATAGCCATCCAGTAGTAGTCAGATTAGTGATTCTTCTGGCTCCCTCAGCGTGATGATCAATCCTGGATGCCATCTTTAGGGAGACTAGCATTTGTTTGATATTTGGTCTTTAGGTCTGGCCCATGGCAGGAGCATCTGTCCCTCCCACAGTTGTAAGGTATCTTGTCCTCTGTGTTATCTCCTTTGAGGGCCTGCCCTGTCTGAGTGCCTATAATATTTCTATCTAACTCAGCTGCCTGCAACACTGGGATTACAGGTGTGCACCACTACACCTGGACTCTTGCCAACTCAGCCTTCCCTGGGGATGGGACTGGTGTAGCATATGGTGCCAGGGATTGAATAGAACAGTGGTCTCTTCACTTGCCTAAACTTACTTAAGCAAGTGCTTTATTCCACTGAGATAACTCATAGGACCCTGAGCAATTATACTCAATCTTATTGGTTGACCCTAGTTTTGTTCTACCTCATGACCACCTTGTGATTTCCCTTTTCACATTTGAATCAGCCTTACATTGTGGATTTGCTCCATAAAAATATATATGAAAGGCAAGGTCTTTGGCAACCTGCTCAAGACCACTTCTGTCCCTCTTTTGGACAGAAACTGTCTCCCAGTAAATATATTCTTCCCTTAACCTCCTATGTTCCTAAAATTCCTTCTTCAATTTTAGAGAATACAAACTGGTACCAGATATATAGCAGGTTGGGAGTTTCTTTGCCCTATATCAGTAAGACAAATATACTATGCATTTTGTGAAATTTCTAAGTATATAAAAAAAAGAAAGCACACCAACTATAACAACAGAGTCATACAATTCAAACAGATTTCAATTGGAAGAGCTTTGATTTGTGATAAATGTAAGCTCACCCCCCCCCGAAAAATAGTAAATGTTTACCTCAGCATCCTAGGGTAGACAGATAACTGATCAATACTGAGACCCCCTGATTTCAGAACTACTGAGGACATTGCTGGTACTAGCATTTGCTGACAACTGGTCTCTCTGCCTATATTATGGGAAGAATTCTTCCTTCGATTAAGGAAGATCACAGCAGTCTCCTCCATGCCTGTCACAGCAATCCCACATACTACTTTGTGCCATAAATAAGAACAACCCATCACTGGCCTGTATAAGCAAACTTATACTTGCCACTCTCTGCACTAACACAGAATCATTGGTAGGGACAAAACTAGGCTTTCTTGTTATTTAAAACATTCATCAGAGAGGCTCCCTGAACAAGGCTTCTGTTTCATTCCTGGAGCTCTCCTTGAATATAGCTAAGTCAGTGTCACTCTAGTATAGCCAGGTGAGATGTTACTCAACAGCTTCACTAAGGAGTTTTCTGAAAAAGAAATTAACTTGATCTTGCAAATTCTGTTCGCCATATTCTTGACTGATCCTTGGTTGGGATCCAAATTGGTTGAAGATTCTTTCCAACAAGTGCACATTGTTTTTACTGAGGACTTAATGGCTAAAGATAAATTGGAGACCAAGACTGCAACTCAACAGCCTGCCTGGCAAGTCTGAAGCTCTGAGTTTGATTCCTAATACAAAAAATAAATTAAAAAAACAGAAAATGAAAGAATTTCAATGAGAGTAACTGACACTGATACCTTTTACCAGTTAGAAGGAGAAAGGTGCAGAGTTTTTCTAAATCACCATGCTAGCTTGTATGGTGTAATGATAGGTAGCAATGAGAATGATATATAAAACTATTTATTGACTTACAATAATGATCATATTACCTGATTAAGTAAAATATGTAATTAAAGTATGGGATAGTCCATTGTTTTGCAAAAAGTAAATTATATAAGTTTTGTAGAAAAATTTCTATTTCAAGTCATTCTACTGAGTAAAGTAGCTTCACCAATCAATTTATAATTCTTTCCCCTTCCCTACAATCACACCTAATCTCCAGTAATATATAGGTAATATGAGTACCAGGATAGATTGGAAACATCTGGTTTATTGTCTTTCAGCTACAGAGGTATCTTCTTGCTTGTCTTTATTTCAGCTTTATCTTGGATATTGAGTCTACACACACACAGCACAAGGTTGTTCTTTTTTAAGATTTTTGCACACAAGGAAAACATCAAACCATTCCTTGCTTTGCTGCACAGGTACTTGAGGATGTAGGTTAGACCCATATTTCCTATAAGCATTTCTTCTTCCTTTCTCTGATGTATTTCTTCTGTGGGACAGCCAGGAAAGAAGATATCAGCTCCCCTCTTACCCTTAAAAACTTGCCTGATACCCTTATCATGTTGTCGTCCCTAAAACTTTCTAAAGGGATGGGAGCAGACACCTTCTTAGGGCCAGGCACTTTTCAAACTCTTTTGTTTTCCTTCTTTTTTTCAATCCTGTTGGAAATCTTCATCCAATCTGTGAAAAAGAGTCAGAAAAACGTTTACCATTCCAGAACTTCCATTTATGGCATAAAAATTCTCAAAATGTTAACAAACATACTTCTCATGCATACAGATGGTAAATTGTTACGAAAAATTATTAATTTATCAGTAAAGACACATTCAAATGCTGAGCGGATAAATTTTGAAAAGCAGGGATTAGATAGTTTGATAGGGAAAGAAATACTAATGAGTTTGCTTGCCAGATAGATGCAAAACAAGTCCTTGGTTAACAAGAAATCTCAAGTGTTGAGGTTATCCTTCCTACAAGTCCTCCCTATTCAAATCATCCCATATTGTCATTTTTCTGCAAATAAATCTGTAACTTCTCAGAGTTATGATGTTTGGAATAAAGTCAAAGGCACATTTTCTGAGTGAATCAGATGATACTTCACAAGCTTCATAGAAAGGTCATGTGGCCATCATCTTTGTCTTACATCCAAATTTTAAATACTTTTCTTGCCTAATGACATGAACTTTATGTTCTACATCCTGTAGGGTTTAAACTTCTGAGATGTCAGACCTAAGATGATTCTTGATCTCAGCTTTCCTGCCATATAGTAACTGTTATTTCCTGAATGTCAGAAAAATAAATCTTAAATCAGATGTAAGAACTGAAGCAAACATCTTAGGAACAAGAACTACCAGATACTTCTGGAATTGGGACTGTTAAAGGACTGAGAGGAGAGAGCAGATCCAGACCAAGCCCAGGCTGGACGAGTGTGTGGGAGAGTTTCCCCTCTCCCCTGCACACCCTTGTCCCCCTCAGACTCAGCCCAGACCTGGCATACAGGCCTGGGGTGAAACACTGCAGCTGCAGTCCCTGCAGAAAGAGTAGGTAACAGAACCACCCAACTAATCCAGGAGTAGAACACCTTTCCAGATGGGGTAAAACAGGTTCACTCCCAAGGGCTGCAGCAGGAAGGAGCTGAACACAGCAACCAGACACAAGCCAGGCACAAGTGGATAAATTCAAACTTTGCAGATATGCACCAGAATGTCAGTAAGTGCTAAGGTTATAACCCCCCCAAATCTCTACAACAAAGGGCACAGGACAGTGCTATATAAAATGATAAAGAGAAGGAACAAAATGTAATCTCAGACCCCAAGAACACCAACAGCAAGTGCAGAGGACACTAGCACAGAAGAAACTGGGAATCACACAGCTGAAATCTCTCAAGCAATAGTGTCTGAAATAAAAAAACAACTGCAGAAAGGAATAGAGGAATACACATCAGAAATAATCTCAGAAATAAAATAAGAAATCTTTGAATTAATAGCATCTGAAGTAAAGAATCAAATGCAGAGACATATGGAGGAAAACCAATCTGAAAAAAAAAAACTGCAGTAAAAGAATTAATAGCTGCTTCTAAAGAAGACTCTGATAAAAAGAAATAGAGGAGATTAGAAATATGACAGATTCTTGGAATGAACAATACAGGAAAGAAATAGATTGCATGAAGCAGAGTCAAAGAGATATAGAGGAACTTAAAATTTCAATCACAAGTCTATAAAACCGTTTGAGTGAAAGTGAAGACAGAGTTTCAGATTGTGAAGACACTGGTACAGCTAGTGAAAAGGTAAGAAAAAAATCTCCTAAAAACAACTAAGATGCAGGAAAAAATAACTCATCACCTGCAAAACAATGCACAGTGTGAGACTAATAGGCACCAATGAGAAAGAAAGAGTCAATACAAATGATATAAAAAGAATATGGGCAGAAGTAATAGCAGAAAACTTACCAAACATGAGGAAACAATCTAACATTCAGGTAACTGAAGCATACACAATGCCAAATAACTAAACCAACTAAAAACACAGAGACATGTAATAGTCAAGATCCCAGAAATTCAGTATAAGAATTATTTATTTTATTTTATTTTATTGAGAAACAACAATAACAGTTTCAAAGCTGATTAATAGGACAGTTTCAATAGTTAATGTCTTGTACATTGTTATCTTCTTAGAGGTTATACATATTACAAGATATATACAGGATATCCTGTCCAAACACTTTTAGTATAAATCTTTCTTATTGATTTATTCAAAAATAGTTGTATAGCTATCCTAACTCTACTTTATATACAGATACAGAATGGATCTCCCTTTGTCTACCCTTTGTTTCATCCTGTCAGATATGGGTATTCCATTGGGATCTAAATACTATAGGTATGTGAATTCAGAAAAACACTCCAACAGAGTCTAGCAGTTCATAATAATAGTAGGTTATCCGCAGGTGTTGTTGACTTGAGTCTTTTACAACTCAGCATATTAGTATGGCTTTACCTTATATATCTCATTTTTATACTTTTCTGCTGGATGGTTAAGACCAAGATCAAGTAAGACCTATATAATAAGAAATTATCTTTTCTATGTAACAAGGTTAGTCAAGGCCCCTCAGGATTTACCCATAACCCTGTACCACAGTAATTTGCTAACTGCAAAAGCCTGAGACAATGTTTTCTCTCCATGCAGCACAAGGATTATATACTGAAAGCCACTAGAGAAAATAAGAAGATCACAGTAAAAGGAAAACCCATAAGAATTACAGCAGACTTCTCTTCACAAACCATGAAAGCAAGAAAAGCATGGAGTAGAGTACTTCAAGGCCTCTATGAAAACAAATTCCAGCCCAGACTGCTATACCCTGAAGAACTCTCTTTCAAGTTTGATGGAGAAGAGAAATACACTTGTTCTTCATGACAAAGAACTACTAAAGAATTTCATGATGACAAAGCCAACCCTACACAGACTACTGAAAGATATTCTAGAAAGGGACCAAAGTGATCAGAACTCCACAAATTAGAATAGAAGAAACTGAACAAATAGGACAAACAAACATAGGACAAAAAGAGTAAACAACAGCAGGTACTCAACATATCAAATGTAAGTCAATACATCTCAATTATAAGCATCAGTATAGAAGGACTCAGTTAACCAATTAAGAGAAATAGACTGGCACAATGGATTAGGAAACAAAATCCAACAATATGCTGTATACAAGAAACAAACTTAATCCATAAAGAAATTAACAGGCTGAAAGTCAAAGGATAGAAAACAATACTACATGCGCCAGAACCTCAGAAAAAAAGCAGGAGTAGCAATCCTGTTGGCAGATAGTCTCAACTTCAAACCAAGAATGATCAAATGAACTAGGGAAAACCAGTACATAGTGGATGGGGGAAAAATTCAAGAGGAATAGGTAACACTCATGAATATCTATGCACCAAACACAGAAGCACCCAACTATATAAGACAAATCTTAATAAACATGAAAAATCTGATATCCAAGACAACAATCATAACAAGAGAACTTAAGACCCCCTTATCTCAAAAAGATAGGTCAACAAGACAAAAAATTAGCAAAGAAGTAGAAGAACTGAAACAGAGCTTTGAACAAATGGACTTAGTGGACATATACAGTGTTCCACCCAAACACAGCTGAATATACATTTTTTCAGCTGCACATGGGTCATTTTCTAAAATGGAACACATACTAGTCCAGAGGTCATGCTTAAGTATATGCAAGAAAACAGAAATTATCCCATGCATATTATCTGACCACAGTGCAATGAAACTGAAAATAAATGACAAAAGAAACCAGAAAAACCCTAAATACGTGGAAATTAAACAACACCTCATTCAGCAATCAATGGGTCACAGATGAAATTAAACAAGAACTTCAACAATATCTACAATTCAATGAATATTCAAACACTACTTATTCGAATTTATGGGATGCAATGAAAGCAGTTCTCAGAGAGAAATTTATAGCTGTGAACTCATGCATAAGGAAAACAGAATGGGAACAACTAAACACACTAATGTGGCACCTCTAACACCTAGAACAGGAAGAACAACCAAACCCAGAGCCAAAAGATGGGAAGAAATCATAAGGATTAGAGCAGAAATTAATTTAATTGAGATGAAAGAAACAGTTCAAAGAATTAACAAATGAAAAAGATGATTCTTTCAAAGATTAAATAAAATTGGTAAGCTCCTAGATACCTCATCAAAAAAGGGCAAGAATAAATTCAAATACAAGCAATAAGAAATGAAAAGGGTGTAATCACCACAGACCCAGTAGAAATTCAGAAGATTATCAATAGTTACTGTGAGAATCTTTATGCTCACAGAATAGAAGACACAGAAGTAATGGATATATTCTTAGAAAGGCACAAATTAACAAAACTGAATTAAGAAGATATAACTCTCAATAACTCAATAATAGCCAATGAAATGCAAAATGTAATAAAAAGCCTACCGACAAAGAAAAGTCCAGGTCCTGATGGATTCACAGTTGAATGCTACAAGAAATTTATGTAGAAATAATCCCTATACTCCTCAAACTCTTCAATGAAATAGAAAAGGAAGTAGGCCTGCCAAAAATCATTCCTGGGGATAAGTATTATACTGATACCAAAACCAGGGAAAGATGCAACTAAAAAGAGAATTACAGGCCAATCTCCCTCAGGAACATAGATGAAAAATCGTCAATGAAATCCTAGCAAATAGAATGCAGCAAATCATCAAGAAGATTATACACCATGACAGGTAGGATTCATCCAAGGGATGCAAGGATGGTTCAACATTCAAAAATCTATTAATGTAATACACTATATCAATAGAGTGAAATCTAAAAACCACATAATCATCTCAGTTGATGCAGAAAAGATTTTTTGACGAAGTCCAACACTCATTCATGTTCAAAGTCCTAAAGAAAATTGGAATAGATGGACTCTAGTTCATTGTGATAAAAGCCATGTATGACAGTCCAATGGCTAATATAATTCTAAATTAGGAAATACTGAAATCTTTTATTCTTAGATCAGGTACAAGACAAGGATGTCCTCTATTACCCCTCCTATTCAATATAGTTCTGGAATCATTAGCTATAGCCACTAAGAAGAGAGAGAAATAAAAGAAATACAAATAAGTAAAGAAGAAGTTTAATTATCATTATTTGCAGATGGTATGATACTTTACTTGGAACACCCAAAAAACTCCACCCAGAAAGTATTAGAATTGATGCACAAATTCAGTAGCATAGCAGGATACAAAGTCAATACCCAAAAATCAATAGCATTCCTCTATACAGATAACAAACACACTGAGAGGGAAACTATAAAAACAATACCTTTTACAACAACACCGAGGAAAATGAAATACCTTGGAATTAATCTAACTAAAGAAGTCAAAGATTTTATCAAGGAATATTAAAGTACTTTGAAAAAACAGAGATCATGAGGATTTCAGAAAATGGAAAGATATACCCTGCTCCTGGATAGGAAGAACCAACATTGTGAAAATGGCCATACTCCCAAAATTGTTGTACTGATTTAATGCAACCCCTATCAAACTACCAACAAAACACCACCCAGACATAGAGAAATCATTCCTAAAATGTATATGGAACCAGAAAAGACCTAGAATAGCAAAAGCAATCCTTGACAACAAAGACAAGGTAGGAGGCATTACAATTCCTAACTTGAAATTGTGCTACAAGGCCACTCTGATAAAATCAGCATTTTACTGACAACAAAATAAACCTGAAGATTAATGGAACAGACAAAAAGAAGAACATTTTATGAACACACTCAGTCACCATGTCTTTAACGAAGAGGCCAAACATACTCTCTGAAAGAAACATAGCCTCTTTAACAAATTGTGCTAGAAAAACTGGATCTCTACATGCCGCAAATTAAAACTTGACCCTGGTCTATCACCATGCACTAAGATAAAGTAAAAATGGATTAAAGATCTAAACATTAAATCTTCTGGACGCGAATGTAGGAAGAACTCTTGAAGACCTAGGTGTAGGCAAAGTGTTCATGAACAAAAATCAAATTGCACAGGGAACACTTGAAAGAATTAACAACTGGGATCTCCTGTTATTTAGATTTTTTTCCACATCAAAATAAATTCCCAACAGAGTGAAAACACAATCCACAAATTTGGAAAAAATCTTGACAAATAAGCACTTGGACAAAGGTCAGCTCTCTAGAATTTACAAAGAACTAAAAACCATTAGGGGCCCTATCACTCCAGAAATGCTCATCAAAGATGAACACACACTTCTCAAAGAATGAAATTAAAGAAGTGAATAAGTATATGAAAAAATGATCGATATCACTAGCCATTCGTGAAATGCAAATTAAAACACTGAGATATCATCTCACTGCAAAAAGAATGGCTATGATAAAGAAATCAATCAACAACAAATGTTGGAGACACTTTGAGGGAAATGGAACCCTTCTCTAGTGCTGGAGGGAATGTAGACTGGTGCAGTTATTATGGAAATCAGTGTGGAAACCCCTAAAAAAACTAGGACTGGACATCCCATTCAAACCAGCTATCCCCTTATGGTGAATTTTCCTGCAGGATCTGAAACATCGTATCATATTGATATATGTGTACCTATGTTTATAGCAGCAAAATTTGTGATAGCCAAATCTTGGAAACAACCAAAGTGCCCATCACCTGAGGAATTGATCAAAATGATGTGGTATTTTTTATACAATGGAGTATTATTCAGGTATAAAGAATGATAAACTCAAAGCCTTCATATTTAAGAAGATGCCACTTGAAGATATACTCATCAGTGAAATAAACCAGAATCACATGTGTAAATATTGTATAGTCTCCCTAGTATAAGAACACAAAAGAAGAAATACGAATAGAAAGGTACAACACAAGTAAAAGTAAAGTGAGAACTTGAGGATTAGACAATGAACAGAGAGTAAGGAATAAAGCTAGGAAATATAGGGGCAAAGCCATATATTTATGTGTCCAAGATGGATTAGGCCATGATCCTGAGAATCTTCAGAAGGTTTTTGAAGTTAACAGTTAATTGGAAGGATTCTCATCCTAACTAACTATATATGCTGATACCTGTAAACTAAGCAGCTTCACTGAATATGGCAATGTGTAATAGTAGTGTCATGCTTGTAGTGCCTGTTATTCTGATCCTCTGAATACCTGCTGCTTGTCAATGCACACCATTTGCTCCTGTGCTGCCTCTTGGGTAGATGTTTGTTTAAAATGAAGAGTGTGATGAACAAAGGCAGGAGACAGGAAGGGATGATGCAGGACTGTCCTGCTACAATGCTGTATATGGTTAGACTTCTAAAATTCTGTTCAAAAATATGTCATTGTTTTTCCTATTTTTAATATATTTTAATTTTTTTCTTCATATTGTGTAGAGACATAAAGTTGAGCATATCAATACTTGATGAAAAATACCTGTTCTATGTTATGCCTGTGAGGTTAAGCTCAACAGCCTAGGTTGTAGGGTAATAATAATAAGCTTCTCTTATGGAGGGTTAACAACCTAAGTTTTCAGACAAAAATTAGAGAAAAAGGAGGGCTGCAAGGACGGCCAACATTTTGGCCCTAGCCCTTCAAGGTCAGTGAAGACTCAGGACATAGGGACCTGAACTGTAACACCATGTAATTCAGTGGTGTCCCAAATGTTTTGATCAAGGAGATTATGGGGTCACAGAGGAAAGTGATCAATGATGTAGAGTCACATGGAGAGAAAACATTCTCTCAGGCTTTCACAGAGAGCAAATTGTTCAAGCAGTGGCCTTGACTCATCCACATGGCTGACACTGACAAAGCAACTACAAACTGTGGTAGGGTTTCAGGATAAAATCTGAGAGGATTTGACCGACCTTATCAGATACAAAAGTTACATTTCTTGTTATATAGGTCTTGCTTTATCTTGGTCTTAACCATCCAGCAGAAAATTATAAAAATGAAATATAAAAGGTAAAGCCATATTAATATGCTGAGCTATAAAAGGCTCAAGTCAGCAACATTGCCAATCTAACGGAAAACCCACTACTTTTATGGAATACTAGACAATTTTTGGATATTTTGCTGAATTCACATACCTATAATATTTAAATAACAAAACTAAACAAATAATGGGGATACAAATGAAGGAACATTTTGTATCTGTATATTCAAAATAGGAGAGATATACAGCTGCATTCTCTTAATTCAATGAACAGAAAGATTTGTTCTAATAGTGTTTGTAAACAGAATATCATGTCTACATTTTGTACAATGAATAACCACTAAGAAGACAACAATATGCACTGGATTAATTATTGAAACTTTCCTACTAATTTGATTTGAAACTGGGGAGATAGCTCAGTAGCATAAGTACATAGCTGGCAAGCACAAGGTCCAAAGTTTGATCCCAGGTTCCATGTGCCATGCTGGCCTTGGAACACCCCAGGCACATTGTGCCAGCTCCAGAACCAGACCTGGTGATGCATGCCTGCAAACCTAGCACTCAGGAGGTTGAGGCAGGAGGATCACTGCAAGTTTCAAACCAGCCTAGGGGATGAAAAAGTGAGCATGATGCTGACTGAACTACATAGTGAGACCCTGTCTTGAAAAAGGCACAGTGAGCACCTTAAAGGGAAATGAATGACTCATTTTTTGAATGTAGAACCTCTCAGCCCTTCCCATAGCCAGAATCACCATCATAGCATCCAGATAAGAGGAAGAGAGAGAGAGAGAGAGAGAGAGAGACTCTACTTTCTTTGCCCAATCCAAAGAAAGGGATTGGGCAAAGATATGCTTTCCTCAACAAAGGACCAACCTTTCAAGTATGAGCAATTAAAGAACACCAGATTTCTGTAACTTATAAGATGAATACAAACAGAAGACAACATGAAGGAAAGCAAGAGGATAGTCAAAATATAAAGAAATATGAGTAATCAGAAATCTAGGAAAAATGCAATCATGAAATAAGAACAGCTACTCCCTTAAATTAATCCTTTACCTGATCAGTTGGAGATCAAAAGAGTTCCTGGAAATTAAAAATATGACAGCAAAATGAAAAAGAAAAGTCATAAAAGAAATATAAGATCAAATATAAAGTTGAACAAATTATCTGTAGAATGTAAAGCAAATAAAAAAATGCAAAACCTTATTCTTGGAGGCCCACAAACTGAATAAAAGAAATTTTAGAAAAAAAAAACAACCAGACTGAAATATACAATTTTCCAGATTGGAAGGGACCACAACATGCCCACTCTAGATCTAGATGCTAGGTGTAATTACCAACACGTTTGTAATTCTGAACATAGGATGGGTTGTCTATCCCTACGACCACTTAAATGTGAGCATAGAATAAAAACCTTTTTAAACTTGCAGCTAGCCCACTTTTCAAGAAAGGGGACTTCACACAAAAACTGATCAAAAGAGACAAAGAGGGCCACTACATACTGGTTAGGGAAACAATTCAACAGCAAGATATAAAAAATTGTAAATATATATACCAGACATTAACACATCCAACTTCATCAAATAAACACTACTGGAAATAAGACATCAGAAAATCATCAACATAATTATAATTATAGTGATCAGACAAAAATATAAATCAACAAAGAAATATCAAAGTTGAACCAAATCTTCAATCAATGGACCTAATAGATATCTAGAATGTTCCACCCAGGAGAAACAGAACATTCTTTTCAATAGCACATGCAATTGCCTCCAAAATAGATCACATAGTAGCTCATAAATCATGCTCAAGAGCAAAGGAATAGCATTTATCAAATTCATGTTCTTAGATCATATCACAATGAAATTATAAATCACGGGCAAAAAACTACAGAAACTATGCATACATAGAAACCAAACAATACATTACTGAATAATCAATTGGTAATAGAAGAAATTAAACAGTTCCAAGAATCAGATGATGACCTATGGAGCACAATGAAAGAACTAAGAGAGAAATTTATAGAAGGATGTGGTGTTTTTGTTTGTTTGTTTTTGTGGAACTGGGGATTGAACTCAGGACCATGTGCTTACCAGGCAGAAAATAGCAATGAAACAGTTTCAAAACAAGTTAGCAGGGCAGTTACAATAATTAATACATTGTACATTGTTTTCTTGTAGTAGCTATTAAGAGGACAAGATGTAGACATGATTTCTGAAAGTTGGGCATCAGTGCTCTATAACCTCACACTCTTTCCTAGAGATGTACTGAAAAAGTGACATAAATGTGCAAATTTTCAAATGGCACCCTGTCCATGAAAGCTAAATCCTTGAAGGGTAAGCAGTAGTGTCTGACCAAATGATTGACTACAAATAATTTAAGGAATATTAAGTACTATATATTAATTATAATTAATCAATGAAATATTGATGGAAGCCTAATGTAAATTTTGACATGTGGGATGTATATAAGCACCATCATGCAAAAAAGGAAAGCAAGGCCATAATCCACGTGGTTACTTCAGTAGGCAGGAAAATGTGATGTGAGGCTGAAGCAGAAATCCTAACCTATCTGCAGCCAATTTGTTAACGTAACACTGCAGTCATTCTGTTCTTTGCCACGAAACTCAGCTAAATTATGATTTATCATGAAATCAAAACTTCTGAAATGTCTATAAACAATGTGTAATATGTACAACTAGGGTCCTTTTTATGCATCATCCCAAAATACCCCATATATCATGGCCTTCAACAAAAGCTGTTCTTGTAACTTCTGTTCATCAACTTATAAAAAGACAAACTTTCTGTAAATCTCAACTCCGACTTTGGGAAGTTACTCTCTGGGATTCACTAGCATCAATAAGTGTCCTTTCTTCTCCTGAAAAAAAAAAAAATCCAAAGCTAGGTGAAGGAAAGAAAGATCAGAAGAGAAATTAAATTGAAATTTAAAAATTTAAAGAACAAATGAATTGATGAGTTGGTTGTTTGAAAGAATAAACAAAATAGATAAGCCCTCAGTCAGTCTTACCAAACAAAGCAAAGATTCAAATCAGTGAAACTATATATGAAAAAAAATGAAATCATAGCAAGTAAGACTGAAATGTAGAAGATGATTAGGACCTTCAGTAAAACCTCAGGTTGCAAACATAATTTGTTCCAGAAACTTACTTGTAATTTAAAGCACTTGTATATCAAAGTAAAGTTTTCTTTAAGAAGTAATGGAAATTCAGGGCTGGGGAGATAGATATGCAGAACCTGCCTGTCAAAGTGCAAGGACTCATGGTAACTGCATGCCATGCGAGCCACCAAAACAGCATGGTGGTGCATGCCTATGATCCCCGTGCCGGGGAAGCTGAGTCAGGAGGATCATTATAAATCTGAGCTGTTTAGCAAGATGCTGTACCACATAAATTAAAAAATGTGAAAAAAAGAAATAATGGAAATTCAGATTATTTTTTTCAAAACCCAAAGTCTTTCATATAAAATGATAATACTGTAGCATAAAACAAAGTAATGTTATACAAAATATAAAGACAAATTAACTTGTGCTTACATTAGCAAACATTTATAGCTGATGTGAGGCATACAAAGAAAAGAGGTTTATTGTGTAAGATGATTTTTTACTATCACTAACAGAATCACTAGTACTTGCTCAATGAAATATTTTTCTTTTTATGCATTTTAAGAAAGAAACTATCCAATGGTACTTGTTTTTGCTTCCTTTTGAAGATTCTGCAGAAATGTGACAATGCATTGTCATTAAACAGATTCATAGCTCAAAGTGCTATAGCCTTATTTAGGTGATGCAAAAGTACAAAATTTTGCACTGATCCCATACGGCATGCAGGCCCCATCCTGGGTGTGCCAAGATTGCCACCAGGACCAGGCATGGTGGTGTATGCCTGTAATCCCAGCACTGGGAAGGCTGAAGCAGGAAGATCACTATGAGTCCACGCTGAGTAGTGATACCCTATACCAAATACATAAAATTTTTTAAAAAGAATAAAAATAAACATCCTTCCCATTCTTTTCAATACTTGCTTCCAAATATTCTTCTGGGAACCCCCTGAGGACTGCATCAGAATCTGATACTTGCCTACAACCACTACTTATTTTTTCTTACTTCGCAGCACTGATCTTTGTGATGAAACAGCAATTTAAAAAGCCAAGGAGCAGCATTCTTCTCACAGCAGTAATTTTGAAACCTCTGGGGGTCTAACAAGATCTCGGAGTTTGCAAGTGGCAGCACTTCTTTACAGAAGGAGTGGGAGAGAGTGGTGAGGAAAGGAAAAGCCTATGCTCAACTTCAGATCTTAACAAGGGCCCTCAGTTCAGTTAAGTGAAAGCAATTATATCTCGGGTGGGACGACAACTGTCGCCCTCCACAATGATTTTAGCCATTGCCTATTATTAAATTTCAGCTTCTTTGCTTCTGAAGTCACTATTGGCTTCTGTCTTGATGAGCTGCAGCTTAGAAAGATAAACCTGTCTCTGGAGCCCCACCCTTTAGACATAGAAATGGAAAGTTTCTGGAATAACCTTTCTCTTCATGTCTGCACACAGCCTCAGGATCAGTAATGCGATGATGGAGGTTCATGGAGAGTAAGGCCAGCACCCAGGCCACTGAAGCTACTAAAATGTTTTTCATTAATATAAATAGAAGATTAACACAAACATACTTGGGGAGAAGGTGGAGTTCTGAATGGACATGCTAACAATTCAATAAGAGATCTCCTCTTCACCAATTGCCCTTGTCAGATGGCAGGTCTCAGTAAATATTTACATGGTGTACTGGGGGTTGAGTTAGGTTAATACAGTGGATAAGAAGCACTAGCCAAGCACATCCTAGCCCTGCTTTGTTCTTGAATTTTTTGAGACAGGGTCTCACTATGCAGTTCAGGCTATCCTTAAGCTCCCTTTGTAGCCCAGGCTGGCCTTGAACTCATAACAATCCTTCTGCCTCAACTTTCTTAGTGCTGTGATTACAGGCATGTGCCATCACATCTGTCTGTTCTGCTTTTTTCTTTTCCCTCTCCCTCTCCCTCCCCCTCCCTCTCTTTCTCCTTCTCCTTCTCCCTCTCCCTCTCCTTCTCCTTCTCCTCCTCCTCCTCCTCCTCCTCCTCCTTCTTCTTCATTTTCTACCAGGATCAAATTCAGGACCTTTCACTTGCAGGGCAAGAGCTTATGCCACTGAGCTATATCCCTGGCCCTATTCTGCTTCATTCTTAGGTCTCTAGAGCCTATTTTAACAACATCTAAATAAAGGCACTACCAAACTTCTCATGCTCCAAAATCCAGGTGGATTTATCACCTATTTTAAAATTATCATCCTCTTTCAAAACAGATGCCAGAGATGTGAGCTGCTCTACTTCCAGCTGTGCATCATAGTCAGAGAGACCTGATGTGGTTTAAATGGATGAGTAAAAATTGTTGTGAAAAGCTGTTGCTGTGAGAATGAATAGGGGATTAGGTTCCCAGTTTCCTTGAATAGTGCACCACCCTCTGAAGAAATAGAACTGTGGGGGGATTTAAATTGCACCCAATCTGAACAACATCTGTTGTTTGGGGAGTTGGATGTTTGTTTATTAAAGTGTATCTGAGGTGTCTGACTTGGTTCTCTTATTTCCATTCTGGGTTCTAGTGCTTGATTTTGCATTGTGAGGCTCCCAAGGAATAGGTGCATCCCATCTGCTGACTTCCTATTGGCTCTGAGGTGACACTTTTCATTGACATAGCTCCTGTTTAAACATTGTGATTCCTGCTCTCATCTCTTCATAATTCTCTTTTTCAATTTTCTTTCTCTCCACTAATCCCACCAGACTCAAATGAATTACATGACATTCTCTTGCTCTCAGTCCCCCACCTGCATTCAATCAGTATGGAATATGGTGATTATTTGACTCATCTTTTAATTCACTGGATTGTAAACAGAAGCCAAGGAAAGCCAACAATTCCATTTTCAATTGGAAAATGCCCAGGGGCTGGTTAGCAACAGAAGTGTTCATGGAAAAGAAATTAACAGATTGATGAGATTTTAGAGTATATATTGAGGAAGACCAACCTAACTGAAGATGAACTGTGAAGAGGATCTAACCAAAAGAGGACATAAAGTGAAGATCCACACATGCACTTCATATTTCTAGTCAGAGTTACTTCTGAGCCTTTTTCTCAAAATATATTTATTTAATTGAGATTATTTTATTCCTAAAGGGGAGTGTTGGTGTGCATTATAAATTATATCACTATAATCACCATGATTTTTGGTTAGTAAGGAATATAGCTGACTTTTATTTGTGGTGCCTGGGAGATAACTTTTTTTTTTTTTTTTTTTTTTTGCACTGGAATTAAACTCATGACATTGCACTGAATTATATCCCCAGCCCCAGGAGATAACGTCTAAACCCAGGGAATTTCCTGAGCAATAGAAATGTCTACTTATTGTGGGCACTTGAAGTCATAATTGAGTTTATGATCATAATATAACCAGAATGAGGTGGGTTGGGCCAGAAAGACTAATCCTGTGATTAGAGGGTTGAGACTTTGGGCTTATCTCTGGGTAAGGAAGTAGAGATGAGTTGGAGTTGGACTCACACTCAGTGATTCAGTCAGCTATGCCTATGTGATAAACACTAGCAAGCCCTGGACACAGGATTTAGTTGAGCTTCCCATATGGAGAGACATGGATGTGCTAAGAGGGTGACACATGCTGAGGACATTGAAGCTTCTTGATGAGGTCCTTTCAGCCCCTGACCTGATAGTCTCTTTATTTGGTGGCTCTTGATTTATACCCTGTTATGGTTTGTCTTTAGTTGTCCCCTCAAAGCCTCAAGCAGTCATGGGAAGCTTCTAGCGTTTGTAATTAATTATTGATCCAATGTTGGGATTACGGATGTGAGTGCTACACTCGACCTGGGGTGGGTAATCTGCATTATAATAGAAGGAGAGGAAAGAGGCTTGCTAGCTGCTGCAGCCACTGCCCCACCCTTTTCTCTTTGCTGTTTTCTTCTGCCAAGTATAGCTGCCCTCTGCTATGTGCCACTCTGCCTTGAAGCCAGCCGAGTAAGTAGTGAAACTTCCAATAACTTTTCCTGCCTTGATTTTTGGGTGTTGGATATTTTGTCCCAGCAAGGAGAAAAAAGTAACTAAGACATACCCTTTCTAACAAAACTAGTTACAACTGTAGCCTTTTCTTGACTTCTATGACTCACTGTAGTAAGAACTTCTGAATTTTTAGCCAGTTTATCAGAGGTCTCAGCCCACACCGAGGAACAGGGATCTTAGGACACCAAGTTTTATATGCCACTTTGCCTTGGAGCCAGCCGAGGAGCTCTCCCTGGAGCTTGCGCCTGTACTTCCATAATACCTTTGTGGTGCCCAGGACACTAAATACTTTTTTTTTCGAAACATCTTCAGTCTACTTCCAGGGTGTGCTTAGGCTTCTGATGGGAGTAGGCTCACAATTGGTATGTATGCCCTTGGATTTGAAAAGACTGTAACAAGGTAGGGAGGAGCTAGATCCATGACTTGAGGGATCTGCATGCTTGAGCACACCTTCCCAACCAAGCTATATTAGGAAGAATTGGAGAGCATGCTGACCGTGAGGCTGTTTTAACCCACACCTCGGGGCCTGATCTGGATCTTCACTGGGACAGGATAAATTGTGATGGCTCTATGGTGGTCAGGCCTTTAGTGATGCTACTAGCATCTGACACTGGATTCTATAATCCTTGACTTTTAAAAGATTAATTTTATTGATAATTTTTGATACACATAATGCTCATGTTCATCATAGGGAATTTGTATCTGTATATAATCTATCTTAAATCTTTTACCCCTTTCCCCTCCCTTCTCTTCAACCCTTCTCCCCCTCCTTATTTACAAAGGCTTTTTCCCATTTTTTCCTTTATTCTGTCTTTTTTCCTTTCCTCCTCCATAAAAGTTGATTGTGTCAACTTGAGGAGTTTAAAATTATAACTAATGAATCAGCAGGGAACCAGGGTCCTCACTTTGTAAACATTCTCATCCTGTGCAAGAGGAGGGCACAGAGATTATATAAGTGCTACACCTGTCCTGGGGATAAGGTGTGGATGGTAACCTGCATACATTACAAGGGAGGAAAAGAGATTTGCTCTTCCCCACTTTTGTTCTTGCTCCTTTTGCTGCCTTCTGCCACTTTGAACTATTGCAATTGTGTAGTGCTGCCCTGCCTTAGAACCAGCTGATATTTTTTTGAGCCAGCTGATTATGGACTGAAACTTTCACAGACTTTGAGCTAGATAAACCTGTTCTTCCTTAATATGGACATCAGGTATTTTGTCTTAGCAATGAGGGAAAAGTAACCAAGATACCTCCTCTCTCTTCTCTTTCCTCTGCCTATGTTTACCTTCCCAGTCGAAACATTTTATACTCAATCATGAAGTCCATGTACACAGTTAGTTTTGTCCAGAGTATATGACTCACTTAGCTAGTAAACCTCTCATCCCCTCCTTTCCCCCACTAAACCACACGGAAACTTCTAGAACCTCTGCATGCCATATGAAAGAAGTGGAGAATAAGAAACATTGCTACTTTTCTGTTCTTGCTGGGATACCACTAACTGGATTAAATGTGGTCCCCAGTTCACCATTAAAGTTACACCATTCAATGCAGTTTACATATAGCACTCAGGCATTCTAGAAGTTTCGCTGTGTACTTGAAAAAGTGATTCTGGCAGCCCCAGAGACCTGCCAGAAACAGCACGGCTGACTCGGCCATCCTCCTCCATCCCACGCCCGCCCAGCCCCAGAGACCTCCCGAGGCAGCGAGACCCATGACCTGAGACAGCAGCTGACTCCAGCGGCCTCCTAGATCCCGCCCCAATCTCTCCCAGCGAGTGGGAATTTGCATGACTCACCAGGCTTCCCAGATCAATGAGAGTGTGGTGAGTCTGAGGGAGAGCCATTGGCTTCTTCCCACGCCCACTACGTGGATCCCTGCCCCCAACCCCTCCAAGACAGTGATTGGCCTGAAACCTCAGGACCCACTCACCAACACATCCCTGGATCCCCTGCCCTAAAGCCCGCTGAGCGAGTGGGAATTTCCCCGATGGGCATCAAAGTTCAGTGAGTGTAGAATTCCAGGCCCAGCGTGCCTGAGAGACATTTCCCAGGGATTCCCTGCCCCCCTACACCCCATGGCCCAGTGAGAGCTCCAGGCACACTGTGCCAGAGAAACATTTCCAGGTGATTAACCGTCACAGCCCACAGCCCCAGACCCAGTGCAGGTCGGCCTGGAGTGAGAACTCCAAGTCTGCCATGCCAGAGGGACATTTGTCAGCAATCTTCGGTCCCACACTACAGACCAAAAACCAACACAGCCTGGCCTGTCAGTGAGGGCTCCAGGCCCACTGCACCAGGGGGACCTTTGCCAGCCTTCTCGGGTTATGGCCTGCAGACCCGGACCCAGCACAGGCTGGCCAACCCAGGACAGCCTACTCAGTGAATAAGATCATCCACTATACTTTTTTGAGCCCAGAAGACCCACCAAAGCCCAGGCCCACCCACCTGGGGAACGACCTGCCTGACACAGGAGGGCTGACCCCGGGAACCAACAGAGGGGAACCAAAGGAGCTGCAGCAAAAGAGGAACTGAACATAATAGCTAGATCCAGGATAGGCATACCTGGAAAATCTCAAACTTAATAGACTGGCACCTGAATCTCATAACAAGCTAAGGTTGTAGCTGGACCAAAGCTCTACACCAAAAGTCAAAGGTCAGTGCTATACAAAAATGACAAAGAGAAGGGGAAAAATGCAATCCCAGACCTCGAGTCCATCAGGAAGGCCAGAGGACACTAGCTCAGCTGCAATGAATGAACTAACAGATACAGCAGCAAAGGAACAACAGCAGAAAGCTATAGAGGATATAAAACGAGAAGTAATTCCCCAAATTAAAAAAGAAATATCTGAATACATAATATCTGAAATAAATAATGAATTCCAGAAACATTGGGTGGAAAAACGATGCTCACCCAGAACAAGTGCAGAGAGCACTATTCCAGCTGATATATATGAATTAACAGCATTTGAAGCAAAGAAACAACAGCAGAAAGATCATGAGGAACTCAAAGCAGAAATAAGTTCTGAAATCAAAATAGAACTTTTTGAAGTCATAGGATCTGAAATACAGAAACAAGTCCAGAAATATACAGAGGAAATCCAACTTGGAAGAATCACAGCAGAAAAAGAATTAATAACTACCTCTAAAGAAGACATGGATAAAAAATTGAGGAGATCAGAAATATGATGGATTCCTTGAATGAGCAATACAGAAAAGAAATAGAACAAATGAAACACAGTCAAAGAGATATAGAAGAACTAAAAATATCAATCACGAGTCTACAAAACCATTTGAGTTAAAGCAAAGACAGAGTTTCAGATCTTGAAGGTGCTGGAGCAGCTGGTGAAAAGGTGAGAAAGGATCTCTTAAAAACAACAAGAATGCAGGAAAAAATAATCCATCACCTGCAAGATGACACCAAGATGAACAATGTGAGAATAATTGGTATCAACGAGAATGAAGGCATCATAAAATTCAAGTACAAGCGATAAGGAATGAAAAGGGTGAAATCACCACAGACTGAGCGGAAATTCAGATTATCAATAGTTACTTACAGAATCTTTACATTCACAGAACAGAAGACACAGGAGAAATGGACATATTCCTTGAAAGGTACAAATTACCAAAGCTGAATCAAGAAGATATAACAACTCTCAATAACCTGATAACAGCCAACGAAATATGAAACGTAATAAAAAGCCTACCGACAAAGAAAAGTCCAGGTCATGATGGATTCACAGCTGAATTCTACAAGAAATTTATAGAAGATATAATCCCCACACTCCACAAACTCTTCCATGAAGTTGCAAAAGAAAAAGTCCTCCCAAAATCATTTCTGGAGGCAAGTATTATACTAATTCCAAAACCAGCGAAAGACACAACCAAAAAGGAGAACTATATGCCAATCTCCCTCATGAACATAGATGCAAAAATACTCAACAAAATCCTGGCAAATAGAATACAGCAAATCATCAAGAAGATCATACACCATGACCAGGTAGGATTCATCCCAGGGATGCAAGGATGGTTCAATATTCGAAAATCTATAAATGTAATACACTATATTAACAGACTGAAATCTAAAAACCATATGATCATCTCAATTGATGCAGAGAAAGCCTTTGACAAAGTCCAACACTCATTCATGTTCAGGTCCTACAGAAAATCGGAATAGATGGACTCTATCTTAACTTGATAAAAGCCATCTATGACAACCCAAAAGCTCATATAATCCTAAATGGGGAAAAAACTGAAATCTTTTACTGTTAAATCAGTTACAAGACAAGGATGTCCTCTATCGCCCCTCCTATTCAATATAGTGTTGGAATCCTTAGCAACAGCCATTAGAAAAGAGGGAGAAATAAAGGGAATAAGAATAGGTAAAGAAGAAGTTAAATTATCACTATTTGCAGATGACACAATACTTTACTTGGAAGACCCCAAATATTCCACCAAGAAACTACTAGAACTGATATGGAAATTCAGTAGCATAGCAGGATACAAAATCAATACTCAAAAGTCAATAGCATTCCTCTACACAGATAACAAGCACACTGAAAGGGAAACAATAGAAACAATACCTTTTACAATAGCACCGTGGAAAATGAAATACCTTGGGATTCACTTAACCAAGGAAGTCAAAGATCTTTTCACGGAAAATTACAACACCCTAGGAAAACAGATTATAGAAGATTTCAGAAAATGGAAAGATATTCCATGCTTCTGGATAGGAAGAACCAACATCGTGAACATGGCCATACTCCCAAAATTGCTGTACAGATTTAATGCAATCCCTATCAAACTGCTACCAACATACCTCCCAGATATAGAGAAATCAATCCTAAAATTTATTTGGAACCACAAATGACCTAGGCAATCTTAGCCAATCAAGACAAGGAGGCATCACAATTCCTGATTTGAAATTATACTGCAAAGCCACTGCAAAGCTAAAATCAACATGGTATTGGCAACAAAATAAACCTGATTATCAGTGGGATAGATTAGAAGATGAAGAGGCATCTATGAAAACACTCAGCCATCTTATCTTCTACAAAGGGGCTACACAAGGTCACTGGAAGAAAGATAGCCTCTTTAACAAATGGTTCTGGAAAACATGGCTTTCTACATGCTGAAAACTAAAACTTGACCCAGGTCTATCACCATGCACTAAGTTAAAGTCAAAATGGATTAAAGATCTAAACATTAAAACAGAAACACTCGATCTCCTGGAAGAGAAAGTAGGAGGAACTCTTGAAGACATATGGGTAGATAAAGAGTTCATGAACACACATAAATTCGCAAGGGAAGCTATTGAAAGAATCAACAACTGGGATCAACTCTTCTTACGGAGCTTCTGCATGTCAAAAGAAATTGTCAACCAAGTGCAAAGACAACCCACAAATTTTGAAAAAATCCTAACTAATAAGCAATCAGACAAAGGTCTGCTGTCTAGAATATATAAAGAACTAAGATACAACAGGGCCCTCAAATTTAAAGACCCAATTCAGAAATGGGCATCTGAGATGAATACACACTTCTCAGAGGACGAAATTAAAGAACCAAATAAATATATGAAAAAATGTTTCGCATCGCTAGCCATTCATGAAATGCAAATAAAAACAACACTGAGATACCATCCACTCCAGAAAGAATGGCTATCATAAGGAAATCAACCAACAACAAATGTTGGAGAAGTTGTGGGGAAAAGGGAACACTTCTCCACTGCTGGTGGGAATGTAGACTTGTACAACCATTGTGGAGGTCAGTGTGGAGACTCTTCAAAATAGTAGGACTAGAAATGCCATTCAAGCTGGCTATCCCCCTACTGGGAATTTTCCCAGAGGATCTGGAAACATTGTATCATAGAGATATATGTGTACCTATGTTTATAACAGCACAATATGCAATAGCATAATCTTGGAAACAACCAAGATGTCCATCACATGAGGAATGGTTGAAAAAGAGGTGGTATTTCTATATAATGGAGTATTGCTCAGCTGTTAAGAATGATAAGTTTGAAGCATTTATACTGAAGTGGATGCCACTTGAAGATATACTCATAAGTGAAATAAACCAGACACACATGTGTAAATATCATATAGTCTCCCTAGTATAAGAAGAGAAAAGCAGAAATACAAAAGGAAATGTACAACAACTAAAATCAATTGAGTCAGATAAAGCAAAGCGAATGGCATATGCTGCAGGATACTAATCAGCTTTTCTTCTGGATGGTTAACAACCTAAGTTCTCAAGTCAGAGTTGGAGAAATAGAAGAGTCACAAGGCCAGCCAACACTTTGGCCCTAGCCTTTCAACGTCAGCAAAGACTCAGGACATAGGAGAACCTTTACTGCAACATTGTGAAACTCAGGTGAGCTCCAAATTTTCTGAACAAGGAGATTATGGAGCCACAGAGGAAAGAGATTGAAGTTTTATAGTGTGCCTGGGGAGAGTCACATGAAGAGAAAACTTTCTCTCAAGCTCTCACAGAGAGCAAACTGGTCAAGCATTGGTCGTGACTCATCCACATGGAGGACACAGCCAAAGGATCTACAGAATAATGTACAGGACTACAAGATAAACCCTGAGAGGACTTCACTGACCACATAAGAAATATAAAGTTCATGTGTTGGTATATGAGTCTTGATCTTTCTAGGTCTTAACTGTCCAGCAGAAAAGTATAAAAATGAAGTATACATCGTGGGGCCATAATATTAAGCTGAGCTATAAATGGCTATGGTCGACAACTTCTTTGAATAACACAATTGTTGTGGAATGCTGGACTGTGTTGGACTGTGCTGTTGAGTTCAAGCACCTAAGTTAGTTGAATGACAATGGAGTGCCCACATTTGAAAGTGTAGACAAAGGAAGGGGTATAGAAAGAAAAAATCATGATGTGTGTGTATAGACAGTGCAGTTGGGTTAGATAACGCTGTGCTTCTACATAATCCTATGAGAGGCAAGATATGCATTAATGGTGGTTGAACAGGATATTACGTCAGCTTCTAGTACTACAGTCATCAACTAGGAAAATAATTATTGAATTTTTTATATAATTCATGTATAAAAAATAAGATAAGTAAGCAGCTACACTGTTAATTTACTGGTAAGAGACATCTGCTAAAATAATATCTGTAAGTATAATATCATGTATGTACCTTGTACGATACCAAAACATTATGAAAACAGTTTGCAATGTATGAATTTTATCGAATCTGTGTTGTTAAGGTGTCCTGAAACTGTTTGATATTTGTACTTCTATAAAATAAAAAATAAATTAAGAAAAAAGAAAAAGTGATTCTGAATTGAGATTTGTTGTTCAAAACACGTCAGACTTCAGAGACTGATTTATTTGCTTGTTTACTTTTTTGCAGAGCTAGGGATTGAACTCAGCCCCTTGAGCTTTCTAGGATTGCCCATTGTTTCATGACCTTCCCTGGAAAGCTTCAGGGAGCTCACCTTCCCCTCTGGTCTCTCTGTTGGGGGGACCACACCCACTGCTCCAAGAGTGGCCATGTTATCCATCACAGAGCAAGGCTGCCATTGATAACCAGCCAGAGATGAAGTGCCCTTCACCAAGAACTCTGTTCTATAGCAGCTTCTCAGCTGGACATGGAAGCCTGTCCAAGGAGATCAGGACATTTGATATAAAACATAAGGAGAGGGCTAGCTAAATATCTCAGGATTAAAGTGCTTGTTTAGGAAGATGGAGGTGCCAGGAGTTCCATCCCTGGGCCTGCCATGTTGGCCCTGCCATTGGGGCATGCAGAAAAGGTGATTGAGCCTGGGCATGGTGGTGAACACCTGCAACCCCAGCACTTGGGAGGCTGTAAACAGGAGGATCACTATGAGTCCAATTTATTCAGTGAGACCCTGTATACCCTGTCCTAAATATAAAAAAGAAAGGGACATTAGGGGAAAGTGTACTTGGAACTGCAAGAGTAGTGAGTGCACAGGTAAAAGATATGTGTCCATCATGATGAGCCCCAAAGCAGAAATCCACACTGGCCTAGCTGTGAAGTGCAGTTGGCCAGATATTGCTGTGTCAGTTTCCAAAGCTGCTACTGGAGTCATGAGACCACAGTTGCATCCTGGTTCACATCCTACTTTCCACAGACACTGGCTGCATGGCCTGAGACAATTCCCTTTCTCCCTTATTTCCCTAGGTAGCCTTATAATTATCATTCACTAGTGGAAGGATGTGTTTGTATCCTGAAACCATGAAACCAGCTAATCTAACATAAATGTAAATGCCACAAAAAGAAATAATGAAGGGGTCTGGTCACTGTTTGCTTCACTGGTGTAGGATTGGTGGTTTTAGATATTACTGGTAGGGCAGCCTGTTCCTGGTCTTCTCCTGTTTTCCTAAGTTCTATTTTATAAGTTGGAAAAGTGAAGCATCACCTGTTACTCTTTCCTTTAAAAATGAAGCTATGAGTAAATTTTGAATTACATATGGTTCACATTAAGACTTATGTGACAGCTCCATCCTAGAGCCTTAAGTGGCATCAACCAAAGTATGAGCAAAGCAACATGCTGCTGGGCTCTGAAACCTCCACCTACCTTCCTGGCCTGGACAGCTTCTCACACAGCACCTACTTTACCCTCTTTTTACTTCGCATTCCTTTGTCATTCCACACAAATGAATAACAAACTTTCCAGTGCAAGGCCATAATAATAAGTTGAGTTGTAAATGGCTACAGTTAACAATTTCTTCTATTATTTACTCTATTATTGTGGAATGCTGCACTGTATTGGATTGCGTCACCAAGTTCAGTCACCTAAATTGGTTTAATTACAATGGAGTGCCCATCTTTGACAGGTGTAGACAAAAAAAGGGTACACAAAGGAAGAATCATGATATGTGTATATAAACAGTACAGTTAGGATAAATATGCCATGCTTCTGCATATTTTTATGAGAAGCAAGATTTGCGCTAATAGTGGTTGGACAAGATATTATGTCGGCTTCTAGTACTATGGACAACCACTAGGAAAATAACAAGGTAGAAAGTCCTAATTATTGAATCTGTGATATGATTCAGGTATAAAAAAATAAGATAAGTAAACAGCTACACTCTCTTAATTTACTGATGAGACATCTGCTATAATAATGTCTGTAAGTATAATATCATGTATGCACCTTGTACGATACTAAAACATTATGAAAACAGTTTGCAGTGTATTAATTTATTGAATCTGTCCTGTTAATGTGTCTTGAAACTGTCTCATTGCTATTTGTACTTCAATTAAAAAAAACAGAGGAAATAAAAAAATAAAATTTTTGAGAAAAAAACAAACTTTCTACTCATCCTATGTGGTGGACTTCTCCTGTATCCAATTCTCTTTTCTCTCACAGTTACTAAGCCCCACAGCTCAGCTATAATAGTGGAGAAAGTGTCCTTTCTGCCCTAGGAGTGAAACCCTAATGTTACTGTTAACCATTTTTCTCTAAATGGGCATTAATGAATTGTGAATTTCTTTTCTTCTCAACAAAGCTATCAAATGTGAAGGTCATCAAGTCCTCTTTGATGTCAAAAGCAACACATAACCTCCCAGCAAGAAATCTCAGTCCTTTAACTGCAAGGAATTGGGTTCTCCCAAAAACCTATGTGAGAAAAAAAATTCTTCCTTAGAGTTTCCAGAGATAATGCAGCTCTGACAACATCTTGACTTTGGCTTTGGGAAACTAAGCAAACAAAGAAAGCAGCTGAACTCACCAGACTCTGGACATACTGAAAAATAAGATAATAAATCTGTGTTGCTCTACATTCGTGACAGCAAGAGGAAATGAATAAAAAATTTAGGTATGATGTATGAGTGCATCCAACCAGGGAGAGAAGTCACCATAGAATAGTAAAGAGAATAATAAAGAGATGAATTTTGCCAAGAACTGGTGAAAAGTAGCTGGAAGAACTGAAAAGGGAAAGAAGGAAAGGGGATGTTCTTTGGCGTGGCAGATTGAAAACATTTATATCTTCAATCCCAAACTTGCCATGACATCACACATTGCAATGTGCGGGAGCTCCTCTCATAAAATTGGACTATATTTTCCTACCCAGGTGATTTATGAGCTAGAAGTGATGAATGACAAGCAGATGGTGAGACCAGGCCCATAACACACTGCCCATTCCCACTTATTCTGTCTTGCCTAAAATCTGGCACCATGAAACATGCTCAGACAGCCTTGAGAGATTCCATAGGAAGCCCATGTCCAAAGTATGGCTGCTTCAGGGCCAGGTTGGATAACAACTACTAGCTACCTGCAGACTACACAATCACGTAGCTCAGAAAGACAAACAATAAACTCTTATATTTTGGTAAAGTACTGAAAGTTTATGTTTGTTTGACTACAGAACTATTTTTTTTTTAAATTCAGAAATTTTATTTTTTATTTTTTTTCCATTTATTTTTATTTTATTAAAATACAAATGTCAATCAGACAGTTTCAAAACACCTTAACGATACAGAGTCGATGAATCAATACATTGCAAACTGTTTTCATAACGCTTTGGTATTGTGCAAGGTGCATACATGATATATTTACAGCTTTTTTTATAGCTGAATTATATCAAAAATTCAATAATTATTTACCTA
>PVKA01011417.1:0-61032 GCA_004027165.1 Ctenomys sociabilis
TAATTATTGAATCTTTGATATAATTCAGCTATAAAAAAACCTGTAAATATAATTTCATGTATGCACCTTGTACAGTACCAAAACGTTATGAAAACAGTTTGCAATGTATTAATTCATCAACTCTGTATGGTTAAGGTGTCTTGAAACTGTCTGATTGACATTTGTATTTTAATAAAATAAAAATAAATGGAAAAAAAAGTGGGAATACCAGAGAACAAGACCTATGATTCCTTCTATATTCCAAAGAGGTTAAACCATGCAGTTTTGAAAGTCAAAGTATGGTGGGTTTATCAAACATTTAGAAATTATTAATAATACAACCTACTGAAAGGCTCATGTAGTGTGAAACAATCATTTAAAAGTGTGAATGTCTCTGAAAGATTTTTTTTCCTGTTGCCAAATGTGCACAAAATCCTCAGAATGGCAACCGATCTTGAAGACCCCAGGAAATCACCTGGCTCTGGACTTCTCCATAGACCACAGAAAGCCTGCTCTCGTGCCGCTGCCCTGAGGCCTCCTGCTCAAGGCCCTCACCGTCTCTCCTGCAGCCTGGGCCCCAGCCAGGGACACGGATGCTGCTCCTGAGTCCAGTGCTCTCCTCCTCCCTCTGGGCTTGTGAGTCATTTCTGATCATTTACTTTTACAGAAGAGAATGAAGCCATGCTTTCCTGTTACTTGTTTATGTATCATTTGTTAATGAGGATTTATCTTCCCTGCTTGCAACTTTATGGGGTAATTTGAACAAATTGAAATATCAATATCTAGAGCAGGGCAAAAGACTGCCCTTCTGTCCTATAAGGCATCTGTTGTAAACTTTAACAATGTGCCCTTACATCGGTACCAGCTAAAACCAAATCAGAGCTTTGAGTATCTCTTATGTGTCTTGGCAATTCCCAATCAAAGTGGGAATAAGCTTGAGGCAAGTAAAGATTCTGGCACTTCCAGGTCGGCATTGAAAATAAATTTCTGGAGAAATAAAATGAGGCTACATATTACTGTGCATACTGGCAGAAGCACAGCACCAGAGTTCGCAGGGTACCCTGTATAAGAGCTCCTCTAAGCCAGTGGCCACCCACATCCTTCACGGAGTGACCACATCAATGCCCAGCTAGACCTGAGGCTGGGCTCCCTCCCTGCAGCCCTTCTGCAGCTGCCCAGGATAACTGGTGTTCTATTTTCCAGGAAAGATCCACATGGAATCCACAGTTATGACCAAACTACTTTGTACCATTTCTTATTAAATTGGACTGTGCAGGAACTCACAAATACAGGTGGCTGGCTCTTGAAAAATTCAGTTATCTCTTATGTAACTGCACTGCATGGTCCACCAACTGAATGCTTCAGAATGAAGGCTGAAAATGGGTTCAGGCCAAGAAAGAGAGTACATATTAAAGCAGTGGTCTTGTCGCCCTCATAATTCATTCACGGGTAGTATTGATTTTTAGAAGATGAAGCAACCTTCCTGGTAATTGCATGTCATTCACTGGTGTCTCGAGTGTTCCTAAGGAAATCTGTGAACATTACATTTTAAGTGAGTCTTCAGCACTTTGAGGCACATGAGAGACCAAAGTATGGTCCTGTGTCCTGGGAGCAGGGCTGAGGTTAGGCCCTCCACAGAGCTCATAGCTAGGACAGCACAAGTCTGGGTTTAGGTATAATCCAGAAGCTTTGTCTGCAGAGTTATTCAAGGAAAAGAAAAATTCTATGGCTGGAGAGATAGCTCGGTAGAATAAAGGCCTGCTGTGCCAGAAGAGCATCCTGAGTTTAATACTCACTGCAGAAAGAACAAAAACAAATCAAAACAAAAACCCATGTGAGTAAGAGCATCAGAAACATATGACTCAATCACAAATGTAGGAAAAAGGTAAAACAGTAAAGGAAAATACTCAACAAAGAATAAAAAAATGAAAAATGAAAAATATTACCTGCTGTTCGACTCTGTAGAGAAAATAATGGTAGTGTCACTCACCAATCAGCAAATTATAAAGTAAATTGCTGATAATATTTATTTTGTTTGTGTTGTCTGATTAGTACTTGGGTGGCTGAAAATTTTCAAAGCAGCGTGAGAAGATAATCTTAAACTCAAAACAGAAATTTCTCTCCCACCCTGACTTTCAAACAAGATGGCAAGTGATGAGGAAAAAGTTCTGCCTTCACAAGTTTTTCTCAGTTGAGCCCTGTTTCTATGTGCACTAGGCAGCTCTCTGTCCAGTTTCTGTAGAGACTCCAAGATCACTGGAGGAACACATGCTACCCTCTACCCTCTCATGGCATGACTGTGCTGTAAAGTACAGAGGTGCTGAGGACACCCAGTGACGGAGCTCCAGGGGGTCCTGCCCAAGGCCTCCCACTCTGGCCCTGGCAATCCTGAGCCCAGTAGCCACAGTGAGAATGACTTGAGCACCTGGCTGAGTCTCAGTGCACTTCGCCTTTCATCTGATGTGCAGAGATGCGAAGGAAAGAGAACCTGGAGAGGGTGAAGCCAGCCTGCGGGCCTGGATGCTTTCTACAGAGAAGAGAAAGACGGTTCCTCTGTGGTGCATGCTCTGTGCAGACTATGCTCCTGGGTTTGCAAAAGTCTCATGGGAGAGCCCCACTGTAGTGGCCACACAAAATGCAGTTCCTACGCTGACTTCGACGGTAATGGTGGCGACTGTGCATTGGAAGGAAACTCAGAACTGTGTCTAAGTCAACAGCCTTGAGTTTAGTAAATAAAGTATAATTGAACACAACCACTCCTGATTGTTTCTAGGATTTTTGCCCCAAAAGTGTTTTGGCTGGGTGATCACCACACACATGGTACAGTCAGTAATTCTTCCTACTTGGAAGCACTGAGCAAACATATTGTCACTTGCTGACTTAAGTGACATTTATGAGTCACACTTTTTTTTTTTTTTAGTAATTTTACTGAGAAACAAATAGCAATGTGAGACTTTGAAAACTATTTAGTAGGATAGGTTGAATAGTTAATACATTGTATATTGTTGTCTTCTTAGTGGTTATTCATAGTACAAGGTGCAGACATGATATATAGCCCCCAAACACTATTAATACAAATCTTTCTCTTCATTGAATTAAAAAATAGCTGTATATCTATCTTAACTATTTTGAATATATAAATCCAAATGGTCCCTCATTTGTAGCCCCTTTTTTGCCTTAGTTTTGTCAGTGATGGGTATTTTATTGCCATTTAAATATTGCATGAATTCAACAAAATATTCCAATACAATCCTGTAGTCCATAATAGTAGTGGGGTTTCTTTAGACTGGTAATGTCAGAAGTTGTTGACTTGAGCCTTTTTCAGCTCAGCATATTCATATTGCTTTACATTTTATACTTTATTTTTATACTTTTCTGCTGGATGGTGAAGACCAAGATAAAGCAGCCTATATACCAAGAAATGTAACTTTTATATCTGACAAGTTCAATCAAATCCTGTTAGGGTTTACCCTAAACCTTGTACTAGAATATGTAGATCTTTTGTCAGTGTCAGCCATGTGGATGCATCATAGCCATTGCTTGACTAATTTGCTCTCTGTGAAAGCCTGAGAGAATGATTTCTCTCCATATGACTCTCCTTAGGCACACTCTACATCATCGATCATTTTCCTCTGTGGCCTCATAATCTCCTTAATTGAAAAATTGGGCAACAACTGAATGACGCTTACTTTGATTTTCTATTTCTGCATTTCAGTCTTCACTGACCGAGCATTTGTCAGCATTTGATGGATGGGTTCCTTCCCATCAGGTGCAGGACAGCCATGGTGCCAAGCAACCCAAGATCACAAATTCCATCATGGGCTTAAATTAATTAGTACAGAAATAAAACTCCAGACTCAAAGCTTGAGAAAAACAGAGACCCAATGAACAAATGTGTAGTACTTTAATGATCTTAAAAATTTCAGATTTTTATTGACCAAATTAATACAAGTTAGGTCTACATTGTGACCATACTCTTCATTGTGAGTTTGTACTTGCACATCTTGTACTTGATTTCTCTTCTTTCCCATTCTCCTCACCTCTCTTCAACCCTTCTTCCCTTCCTCATATGCAAAGCTTTTATTTTCCATTTTACCCTTCCTTTATTGTTTTATTTCTTCTTTAAGGAAGGAAGCACAAAGAAAAAATCAAATTGTGACAAATTTCAAAAGTGCGTTTGCTTTTCTTTCAGATACAGGTTGAGTCATATTCATCTCACAGACACTGTGACACGTGCCTGATGATGAAGCTCAGATCTGGACTCCAGGGAGCTCAGGGAATGAGTGCCAGGGGCTCACGAGATCTGACGTACCTTGGGATCAGGGAAAACCACATGGAAAAAAGTCAACATGAATGAGAAGCTTACCGCAGGTTCCAGTGTGGGAAAATGAAGTATGATATTTGATGGTTCTCTCTTGATGCACCAGAATCGTTAAATAAAATTAAAGTTCATAAATAAGAACTTTCTTTCAGCAAGGGAGTCTTGGAGAAAGTGGCAAAGTGGACAGGAGATTGGAAGGCATGGCACTAAGGAAAGTAATGGTGGTAATATTAATATTCAATAAACACTAAAGTTTACTACATGACAGGAACTGCATTGAGCGTGTAATTTAATCTACATAAAATTCTGACCCAGTGATAATTGAATTGGAAGAATAAAGAGTTGAAGTATTTTGCCCAGGTGAGGGACTTCTTATGTGACATGGACAAAATGAGTGGCTGTAGACATTAAAGATGCTTCAGTGTTGTGGCAATTTTCTCAGAGTAGAAAGTGTGCTGAACAGAGTAGAATGCAATGCTCTGTATGGAGAAATAAATTTTTAGCCTATAGAAAATACCAGCAGTGCATCTACCAAGAAAAATTCTAGAAATGGAATTATTTTTACAGTAATAGTTGTTCATTTTGTTGATATGATTATAGATGACTTTATTTTTCTTTGTTCTGTTTACTATATACTTTGAAATTATTATTCATATAAATTTATGACACACAAACATTACATTTACCTTGTGGAATTGGCTTTCTAAGGAATAGAGCTTAACCCTCTTTCCTTTCCATCTGCTTCCTGCCCTCTCCCCTCTGCTAGTTTCTGCATCCTTCCAGGAAGTCTCTGCTTCTCTGCTGTGTGAGTCTGTACCTCTTCTCCACTGTACCTCAGAATCATCATCTGTACAGTGCACCTATAAATGTCCCCCATGTGTGGGTTGTGGTAAAGATGTTGAGATGAAGAACTCCTAGAAAAACCAATTGATAAATCCTCATTAGTATCTGTGATTATAAAAGTTAGTTGTAATTAATCAGGCAATATACAGAAACACGAATCCTTTGAAAAATATGTGTCAAGGGATTTTGCTGAAGCAAAGGCACCTGTGTGATGCACTCTCATTCACACCAAGGACCCTGTACTGAGCAGCGCTCTGCCTTGATGTTCTGGATGGACCAGAGATTCACAGGGCCAAGTCTTCCCCAGCTCTGCAGCCCAGACCACCCAACCCACCGCTTACTTCCTCTGCCATTGCTGGCCACGCCCATCTCTCTCTGCCTGGGTGCACCCACCAGGGTGCTTACCATTCTTCTGCCTCTTTCTGGAGGAAACAGCCTGGCATTCAGGATGTTCCTGCTGCAAGTGGTCACCTTCTCCTTCCTGGCTTGTGAGTCTCTCTCTGCCCATTTTGGTCCTGATGAGTGACCAAAGTAATTCTCCCACAGTCCCTTCTTATATTCCCAGAAATTCAACTCACAGTTCTCCTGTTCTACTTACAGGTGGGCTAGGACTGAACACAGTGGAACAGTCCCAGATATCCATTTCTACTGAACTAAAGAAAAGGGCTGACATACACTGCAAGGTATCAACTGATAATTTTGCAGCTGAGTGTATTCATTGGTACCAGCAGAAGCAGGGCCAGGCATTAGAGCATCTGGTTCAAGTAGTCTCAACAACAAGCGCAGCTCAAGGAACAAACAGCAGTTACAGCAAGAAAGATGCCGGCAACTGTCATCAATCCTTACCATAAATTCTGTAGGTAAAGAAGATGAGGCATTGTACTACTGTGCTGGTTGGGCTTTGGGTGCACAGTATTTGGGCTGTGGAATGCACCACACAAGATCCCTTTCTGGCTCTGTGCCTACCCACATCCTTCTCTACAGAGGTGCCATAGTCAGGTCTCCAGCTGCACTCTAGTCTTAACCCCTCTACCCCCCAGGGCTCTCCATGGAGTCAGCATGGTGGTGCAGTCACCCAGCATGTGAATCTGGAAATCCATCTGCTGTTATTTTTGACTGAGATCCATCCATGTCAGTGGGCTGAGAGTATACCAGCTATGTCACCCCCACTTCAGCAGCATGCCAAGGCTCTAGGGAAGGGGTCATTGTCAGCACAGAGAGGGACTCATGGTGACCACAGTCTTTATCCAGAATGAGCACAAAGCACATGGCGCCTCTGTGGAATAACTGTGTCTAGGGTCTACTCTTATTCTCATCCAGCCCATCTGGTCAGAACATAAGAGAAGCCCTAAGTGATGCAGACTATTTTCCAAAGTCACACAGTTGGTTCAGGGTAGAACAGTCCTAGCACTGAGCTAATTTGGGATTTCTTCACTACACATGAAAGTGTTTCTTAGGCGTATCAAAGCCAGGACACACAGTCACCATGCCATGGAGGAGATATGGAAACATCATGAACTCATAGAAATTATCCTCTTGTGCTGGAGCATGCACCCTGGATTTGAGTGTTTGCTTTAGAGAAGAAATGAAATGCTAATCAGTTCCCAGTTAACTTTCATTAGAAAATTAATTCTTACCATCAAATATTTATTTACTTATATTATTTTCCTTTTGGTATATCAAAAAGAAACACAAGTAAGTATGTTTTCTGTCATACTCAAATCTAGAGCTTCTGAAGCTTTAAAGATAACATTTTGAGATTTAGCCAATAATTATGAAATATTTGCCAATGATTATCCAATAATACACAAAGTATATATAGTACGCATTATCTCTGAATGATACAAATTCTTACCTTATTGGAAAGGGTCAAATGAAAGGAACTATTGTGGTATTAAGATAGATATTTTCCCCAATATGATGGGTAGGGTGTTTACTTGTCTTACTTTTATTGGCCTTATTGATTTTTGCAAAAGGACAGTGTCTCATTTGCATATAAAACATTGTGTAATAGAACATTTTTCTTGTGATTTAATAATAAATATAACTTGAAAATTTTAAGATCTTTATAATATTCTTTATATGTTTCTTATATTACATGTTTTACATTCATTCTCCTATGTAATAAAGTTACATATTTCAGGTTCTTAAAGATACTTGAGCGATTATAAATGTAGAAAATGGGAGAGTGGGGCAGGAGAGATTGCTTAGTGAAATTAATGCTTCCCTAGCAAGCGTAAGGACCTGAGTTCAACCCCCGGTTCCACCAAAAAAAAAGAAAATGAGACAAAAAGATATTTAGCCACATTAGACTGGGTTTTAAGGCTGCTTAGAGTCACAGGTCATCATTGAGAATATCCACATTGAGTTTATTAAGTATCTGTTACATTTTTACATATAAAATTATCTGATAGAATATGAAATCAGATCAATCTGAAATAAAATTTATAAAGTGCCCCACCCCGCCGCGCTGAGGCCAGAACCTGGACCAGGCTCTGGGTGTGCACGGCGGGAAGATGTGGGCACTGCACCACTGGGCGCTGTGCATCAGCTTAAGATGTATCTTATAAAAATATACAATTATGACTAAGCTATGAAAGATCTTTAGTTACAAATAGTTTATAGCTATGTTAAATAAATGTAGTCTTCTGTTGTTCTGTGCTAGATAACAAACTGGCTTACCCAACTGGATGTGATTTCTGTTATAAATAACCCCCTGCTACCTACGTTTGGGGCCAATCAGCCTTCTCCTGCAGGATAAACAGCTGACAGACCTGAGCTCAGTAAATAAAAGGCTCTATTCAAATTTCTGTCTGGCTGATCTGGTTGTTATGCTGAGTGGTCCATAACAATCATGATATGTTCACGTCCATAAAGTCACATCTCGAGAATTTTCTTGAAAAAGAGAAGAACATCCAGTTCATTGAAGTCTTCCAAACACGTTAAGTCTGAATTTTATGTAATGTTTCCATGACTAAAGTAGATGTTAATCTCTGTTACAATTAAAATGATTATTATGAAAAAAATGAAAAAAAATTAAAAAGTATTTAATACAAACATGCTACTATGAAGATATGTATACAAAATGTTTAAAATTATATGGTAATGGCAAGGTAGCTCAGCAGACTGAGCTCATGCTTAGGCAAGCACAGGGACCTGGGCTCAATCCCTGATGTCACATTCAGTGCAGGCAGCACCCCTGGGTTTACTGAGCCAGCACTGAAGCTGGGCATGGTGGTTACACCTGTAATCCCAGCACATGGGAGAATGAAAACAGAAGGATTATTGGGAAATTGAATTGCAAAATGAGACCCCGTACCAAATACAGTAAACAACAAAAGACTTTGACAATGGCTTTTTTGTCATCATTTTGGAGAACACTTACTCAGATTTTCTGCTGGGAGGGTGTGTTACTTCCCCAGCTCCACAGGAGCCAGCTTGCTGACTCGACATCAGTCTCTTTTTTTTTTTTTAATTTATTTTTTATTTTATTGAAGTACAAATATCAATCAGACAGTTTTAAGACATCTTAACAAGATAGATTCGATAAATTAATACATTGCAAACTGTTTTCGTACTGTTTTGGTATCATACAAGGTGCATACATGATATTATACTTACAGACATTACTATAGCAGATGTCTCTTACCAGTAAATTAAGAGTGTAGCTGTTTACTTATCTTATTTTTTATACCTGAATTATATCAAAAATTCGATAATTATTTTCCTAGTGGATGACTGTAGTACTAGAAGCCAACATAATATCCTGTCCAACCACCATCAGTACAGATCTTGCCTCTCATAGAGTTATGTAGAAGCACAGCATTATCTATCCCATCTGTACTGTCTATACACACACATCATGTTTTTTTCTTTCTACAACCCTTCCTTTGTCTACATCTGTCAAAGGTGGGTACTCCATTGTCATTCAACTAACTTAGGTGCTTGAACTCAACACCACAATCCAACACAGTCCAGCATTCTACAACAATAGTGAGTTATTCAAAGAAATTGTCGACCATAGGCATTTATAGCTCAGCTTAATATTATGGCCCCACAATGTACACTTCATTTTTATACTTTTCAGTCTCTTTGCTCTTCCTGTTGTCAGAGGGAGAAAAGGATTCCACTGATCTCAGAGCTGGGAAGGAGCATGTGTGACATGGCAGAGAAACATGTACAGGAGAGTGTCAACAGTTCTTGCTATTCCATCTGATACTGAATGTAGTGCTCATCACCCAAAAATAAATTGAATAAGATTGGGGGTCTGAGGCAAGAGGTTCATTGCAAGTTTGAGACCAGCCTGAGCTACAAAGTGAGCCCAAGGCTTCACTAAGCTGCAGAGCGAGGCTCTGTCATAAAATCAATCAATCAATCAATCAATCAATAAAAAGAATGAATAAATGGTTTTAGAAATATCTCTTTTGCAGCACTTTTAGAATGTTCTAAAGCCCAGCCCAAGTAGAAGCTGCTCCCATCCACAGGCATCACTCTGGGTCATCTTCTCTCCACCAACTTCAGTCTGGTCCCCTCCTCAGGGAAGCCCTGAGCATAGGAGCTTGATCTCCCTGAGGCCCCAGCATGGAGCTCTATCCCACCACTGTACTGCACATCCTCCATGTATTTAAAATCTTAATGCCTGCGGCTTCTAAAATGAAGTCTGAATGACCTCAAAATAGAAGATCAGTTTTGATTTTTAACATACTTATGAAAGTATTTTCAAACCAGTTTTACGTGTTTATTGGCCCATTATATTTATCCATATTCATAAGGTACTGTGTGGAGCTCACGAGACCTGACATACCCTGGTATAAAGGAAAACCACTTGGAAGAAAGTAAACATGAATGAGAAGCTTACTGCAGGTTCTAGTATGGGAAAATGAAGTATGATATTTGATGGCTCTCTCTTGGCCCACCAAAGTCATTACTTAGGAACTTGTTTTCAGCAAGGGAGAAAGTGGCAAAGTGGACAGGATATGGGAAAGAGTGGCACTGAAGAGAATAAAGGTGGTAATATTAATATTAAATAAACATTAAACTTTACTATATGATAGGAACTACACTGAGCATAGAATTTAATCTGCATAAAATTCTGATCCCGTGATAGTTGAATTGGAAGGATAAAGATTTGAAGTATTTTTGCCCAGGTTGGGGACTTCCTGTGTGAGAGAGACAAAGTGACTGGCTGCAGACATGAAAGATGATTCAGTGTCGTGACAATTTGCTCAGAGTAGAAAGTGAACTGAACAGAGTAGAACACAATGCTCTGTATGGACAAATAAGTTTGTAGCCTATAGAAAAACACTAACATCTGTGTATCTGCCAAGAAAAACTTTAGGAGTGGATTTATCTTTATAGTGATACTTGTTGGTTTTGGTGATATGATTACAGATGTTTTTATCTTTCCTTACACTGTTTAATATATGCTTCTTGGTATATATTTGTGACACATAAAGACTGCATTCATCTTGTGGCGCTGGCTGTACACAGAGCACAGCTTGTCCCTCTTTCCTTTCCATCTGCTTCCTGCCCTCTCCCCTCCACTGGTTTCAGCATCCTTCCAGGAAGTCTCTGCCTCTCAGCATTGTGAGTGTGGAGCCCTCTTCTCCACTGTACCTCAGAATCATCATCTGTAAAATGCACCTATAAATGTCCCCCATGTGTGGTTGTGGTAAAGATGTTAAGACAAAGAACTCCTAGAAAAACCAAATGACAAATCCTCATTAGTATCTGCAGAATATGGAGGAATGAGAATCTTCCAAAAAATAAGTGTCTAGGTTTTTGCTGAAGCAAAGGCACTTGCTTGATGCACTCTCACTCAGACTAAGGGCCCTGCCTTGAGCAGGGCTCTACTTTGATGTGCAGGATGGACTGAGATGTGCATGGCCATGTCTCGTGCAGCACTGCAGACCTGAGCCATTCAACCCACCACTTCCTTCCTCTGCCACTGCTGGCTACGCCCTCCTCTCTCTGCCTGGGTGCACCCACCAGGTTGCTTCCCACTCTTCTGCCTCTTCCTGGAGCACACAGCCTGGCATTCAGGATGTCCCTGCTGCAAGCTGTCATCTTCTTCTCCTTCTGGGCTTGTGAGTCTCTCTCTGCCCATTTTGGTCCTGATGGGTGACCAAAATAATTCTCCCATGATCCCTTCTTATATTCTCAGAAAGTTCATTGACAGGTCTTCTCCTTTACTTACAGATGGACTTGGAGTGAAAACAATGGAGCAGCCCCAGATATCTGTTACCACGGAACTAAAGAAAAGAGCTGACATACACTGCAAGGTATCAGCTGGTGATTTTGCAACTGACAATATTCATTGGTACCGGCAGAAGCAGGGCCAGGCATTAGAGCATCTGGTTCAAGTAGTCTCAACAACAAGTGCAGCTCAAGCAACAAACAGCAGAATTACAGCAAGAAAGATGCAGGCAACTCTGTCCTCAATCCTTACCATAAATTCTGTAGGTGAAGAAGATGAGGCATTGTACTACTGTGCTTGTTGGGATTGGGGTGCACAGTATTTGGGCTGTGAAATGCACCGCACAAAATCCCTTTCTGGCTCTGTGCCTTTCCACATCCTTCTCTTCAGAGGTGCCACAGTCAGCCCTCCAGATGCACTCCAGTCTTAACACCATCTACCCCCCAGGGCTCTCCAGGAAGCCTCCATTGTATTGAAGTCACCTCATCATACGAATCTCGACCTCCATCTGATGTTACTTTTGACTGATATCCAGCCTTGTGTATGGGCTGAGCGGGCACCAGCTATGTCACTCGCACCTCAGCGGCATGCGCAGCAGGGAAGGGACCACTGTCAACACTGAGAGAGACTCATGGTGACCACAATCTTCACCTACAATGAGCACAGCACATGTTGCACCTATATGGAATAAACGTATCTGGTCTAGGGTTCAATTAAAGACTCTGAAGTTTAGAGCTAAACCCTGGAGAAGAATGCATGAGAAGAAGTAGTATTTGTTCAATGGTACAGTGCGGTCATCCTGAAAACTATGGGATTGAGGGTCTGTAATTGAGTGCTAGAATATCTGGGGCACACTGTGGAAGGAACAAGTGTAATTTTTATAGGAAGTTTTGGGGTTAATTCTTTTTGCATGATGTCATCACAATTGACTAAGTTACCTAAAGGGTCCACAATTCATAAATAATCCTTGTTCCTGACTATACAGGAAGAAGAGCTTACAACTAATATAGTTTGTGTGTGACTTCACTTTAGTATCTCAGTATGTTTCCTGCATCATGTGCTTTGGCTTTCACTATCTATGTGGTCTACTCTTATTTTCATCTAGCCCATCAGAGTCAGGACATAAGAGAAGTCCTAAGTGATTTGGGCTCTTGTCTAACGTTACACATTGGTTCATGGTAGAATGCTGTTGGGATGCAGTTAATTTGGGATTCTTGACTAGCACAAGAAAGGGTTTCTATATCACAGTAGTATCAAAGCCAGGACACACAGTCTCCACGTCATGGAGGAGACACAGAACCACCATGAGCTCACAGAAATTTTCCTCTTGGGCTAGAGCATGAGCCCCGCATTTGAGTGATTGCTTTAGAGAATAAATGAAATGCTAATTAGTTCCCTTTCATTAGAAAAGTTACCTTCAAATATCTACTTATTTGTGTTATTTTCCCTTAAGTTTGTCAAAGGGAAACAAAGGTAATAATGTTTTCTATCACATTCAAATCTAGAAGTTGTGAAGCTTTAAAAATAACATTTTGAGACTCCGCCAATAATTATGAAATATTTGCCAAAATTAATCAAATAATACACAAAGTATACATACTGTGCATTAACTCTGAATGATACAAATGCCTACATTATTGGAAAGGGTCAAATGAATGGAACTATTGTGCTATTAAGATAGATATTTTCACTAGTATGATGGGTGGGGTGTTTTCTTGTTATACTTTCATTGGTTTTATTCATTTTTGCAAAAGGGCAATGTATGTTTTGCTTAAAACAGTATGTAATAAAACATTTTTCTTCTCCTTTAATAATAAATAAAATATAACTTGGAAATTTAATAAATCTTTATAATATTCCTTATATTACTGTGCATGTTTTATATTCATTCTCCATTTTATGTAATAGGGTAACTTATTTCAGGTTCTTAGAGATACTTGAGCAATTATAAATGTAGAAAAATGAGACAGAAAGATATTCAGCCACATCAAATGGGGTTTTAAGGCTGCTTAGAGTCACAGATCATTAATGAGAATATCCACATTGAGTTTATTAAGAATCTGTTATATTTTTACATATGAAATCATCTGAAAGAGTAAAATATTAAACTATATCTATCAATAAAAAGCATTTAATACAAACATGCTACTAAGAAAATATCTAGAGAAAATGTTTAAAGGTGTATGATAATTAATGAAAGAGCTGGCAAGATAACTCAGTGGACTAAGCCTCCTTTTAGTGAAGCACAGGGACCTGGGTTCGATTCCTGTCACCACATTCAGTGTCATCACCACCCCTTGAGCACTGAGTCAGCCATAGAAGCCAGGCATGGTGGTCTAACCCTAGCACACAGGAGACTGAAAACGGAAGGATCTCTAGGAGTCTGAACTGCATAATGACACTCTAAACCAAATACAATAAAAAAAAAAATAATTCGATCATGGATTTTTTGTCATCAGTTTGCAGAGCACTTACTCATATTTTCCTTCTGTAAGTGTCTGTTACTTCCCTAGCTCCACCGGAGCCAGCTTGCTGACTCCACATCAATCTCTTTGCTCTACTGTTCCTGCTGTCAGATGGACAGGAGGGTTCCACTGTTCTCAGGACTTGGGAGGAGCATGCGTGCCATGCTACATGAACATGCACAGGAGAGTCAACAGTTTTGGCTATTCCATCTGATTCTAAATGTAAGGTTCATCACACAAAAATAAAATTGAGTATGATTGGGAGGCTGAGGCAAGAGATTCATTGCAATTTCAAGACCAGCCTGACGACAAAGTGAGTCCAAGGCTTGCCTGAGCTGCATTGTGAGGCCATGCCATAAAAAGACCAAAAACAAAAAGTGAATATGGTTTTAGATTATATCTCTTGGACAGTGTTTTCAGCGTGTTCTAAAGCCCAGGCCAAGGAGAAGCTGCTCCCGGCCACGCCCATCACTCTAAGACTTCATCCTTCCACCAACTTCTGTCAGTCTCATCCTGAAGGAAGCCTGAACATAGGATCTTGATTTCTCTGAGCTGTAATCAGCATGGTGCCCTCTCCTGTGACTGCACCACAGATCCTCCATGTATTTCAAATCATACTGTCTGTGGCTTCTAAAATGAAGTCTGAATGACCTCAATGTAAAAGATCAGCTTAGCTCTTTGACATTCTTGCGAAAATATTTTCAAATTAATTTTATCTTTTGACTGGTCTATTATATTTGTACATATTCATAAGGTACTATGTGGAGCGCTGACTGGTATGTTCAGTGAGAATAATCAATTAAGATAAAACAGGCCCATCACCTTAACCTTTCACCATTATGCCATGGTACATCCACTCAAAATCTCCTAATCCTTTTGAGATACACACTGCACTGATAGCCACTGTCCATTATTCCTATATCTGAGACCTACATTCCTACCAAATTAACTGAGAATAATTCCTCTAGTTCTTTTTTTCCCTACTGTTGCCAGGAATCAAACTCAGGACACTGGGCTTCCAGGCAGGCACCTATGCTGCTGAGCTATCTCTGCAGCTAGGTTAATTCTTATTTTGTAAAATAAACTTACACGCTGGTACCAATAGAAACTAAATCAAAGGACTCTGATATGCATCATGCAATAAAAACCTTGATTTGAGGCCATTTGTGTTTAAATAAAAAAAATCAGCAAGGAAATCTTTCAAATGTCTACTTCCTCCTTATCTAAAACATTTTTTAAATTTATTTTTATTTTTATTTTTTTTTTTGTGGGACCAGAGATTGAACTCAGGCCCTTGCTCTTGCCAGGGAAGTGCTTATTCCACTGAGCCATCTTTCCAGCCCCCTTACCTAAAACTTGGTGGAAATGAAAAATGTGGTTATCTGTGCTGTGCTACTTGTAGCTCAGGGCACTGGACATGCATAGATGACCCACATGGCAGCTTCCCCTAGACCTCTGCTCACCCACATCCTCCCCAATTGGGGATGTTGAGTGTACTCTGGGCTAGGGGCTACAGACTGTCCTTGCCTTCACTCAACACTTCTGACACTTGTGGAAAGCCAGTTGGGCTCGAGCTCGGGATGAGGCCTCCACCATTTCCTTACCAGACCTTCACTGGCACTACTGTCCGGTGAAGCCAGTCTCCACCTGCTCACGTGCAGACACTGGGTATGTTCCCTTTGGCATCCCCATCCCAAAGATGCCCACCATCTGGCGGCCTCTCAGGCTGCAGGAGAGCCTCAGTGCTTCCTGGGAATCCCACATACAGTTATGACATACAGTTATGACATGCTCTGCAGTGAAACCAGAGCATGTCTATTTTACAGGGAAGGAAATAAACTATGATTGAGTTGCCATGATCGCCAAAGACAGGTTCAGTTGTTTAAAAAAGTAACTGAAACTTAAGATCACCCTGCTAGTGGAAAGATCATGATTATGCAACACTGAGAATCTGAGACAGGGCCATCGGGACAGATCTATCACTTTTTGGAGGTGGAGGATAAACACAGTTTCTTGCATCACACTCAGTGGTGTGACATCATGGTGCCACCTGACTACAGTTTTGAAGCATCAGGATGCCCAGGGAGCCCACCAGATAGAGGATAATCTTGGATTAGATTATGACAGAAAGAATGAGTCAAGAGGACCACACCAGTAGTCTTGTGTGTTAGGGAGACCTTCGTCAGCACCCTCAAGTCTTTCCATAAGCTAACTCTTCTGTACCTCACAGCAATGCAGGAGATCTATCCTGATGTTACCATAACATAAACACAATACCTATTGTTTCAGACCCTTGTCCAAGTCACATAGTTCATTCAGGGCAAAGGAGGCCTTGCCCCAAGCCATGTGGTTCCTGAGGCTGAAATCTAAATGACTGGAGTCAAAAAATGAAGTGCCACATATTGTTCCTGCTTCCACAAAGAAGCAACCCCACCTTGGGAAGCATATACTACACCACCGTAATCCTGTGCTGAGTCAAACGAGCAGGATTTTGAGGCCCATTTCCTGGCCTTGCCATTCTTATCCCTCACATTCCCTCATTGTGATCACAGTGATTTCTTCCACCTACGTAGGACCCTGCCTACTGGTGACCTATAATTCCAGTCAGAGAGAAGGACCTGCCCGGCTGCTAAGATACAGCAGGTTTCTGAGAACAAAAGCTCTTTCCAGCCAGGAATGTAGAAACAAGCTTGCAGACTGTGTTGCCTTCTTCATGCTCCTGCTTTATCCATTACCCAAAAGTTAAGCCTTGTGTTAAATCTTAGGGCAGCGCTCTCCATCAGCAGCCTTTCAGGGCTCAGACAAAAGTGACAATAACGGAGAAAGTGATCCTTGATTCCTACTCATTCAAATTAAGGAACACCACGAAGCTCTGAAAATCAAAGTAGGGCACATTTACCACACATTTAGAAATGATTAACAAGACAACATACAGAAAAGTTCACACAGTGTGAAACAATCGCTTAACGGTGTGAGTGTCTGTGAAAGATGTTTTTGCCAGTTACCAAATATGCACAAAATCCTCAGAAGTGCAGCAGATCATGAAGACACCAGGACATCACCTGGCTCTGGACTTCTCCACAGACCACAGAATGCCTGCTCTCCTGTCACTGACCCGAGGCCTCCAGGTCACAGGGTCCTCACCATCTCAAGTGCTCCCTGGGACCCAGCCATGCTGATGGGATGTTGCTTCTGAACACAGTCCTTCTTCCTCTGGGCTTGTGAGTTGTTTCCAATCATTTCCTTCTACAGGAGAGAATGAAGCCATGCTTTCCTGTAACTTATTCATGTATCACTTTCATAAGGATTTCCTGGCTTTGCTTACAGTTGGACTGTGGCAGTTGGAACAAAATCAAATACCAATATCCACAGCAAGACAAAAGCCTGTTCACCTATCTGGTGAGGCACCCATCATAAACTTTAACAGCATGCCCAAATATTGGTACTGGCTAAAGCAAAATCAAGGTTTTGAGTATCTCTTATATGTCTTGGAAATTCCCAATCCAAGTGAGAATGAGTTTGAGGCAAGTAAAGGTTCTGGCACTTTCATGTTGACATTGAAAACAAATTTCTTGAAGAAAGAAGATGAGGCCACATATCACTATGTATACTAAGAGACCCTGCACAAGAACAGCCCCAGTCCTGTGCCCACCCATTTCCTTCCATGGGGTCAATACATGAGTGCTCAGCTAGACCCTAGGCTGCACTCCTACCCTGCAGCCCTTCTGCAGCTACCCAGGGGAACTTGTATTCTACCTTCCAAGAATGATTCACTTAAATTCACAGTTATGGTCCAAACTATTTTGTACCATTTCTGATTAAATTAGACTTTTCAGGAACTCTAAATTACAGGTGAATGGCTTAAAGAAAAAATGAGTTATTTCTTAAGTAACTGTACAGAGTTATCCACCAACTAAATGCTTTAGAATGAAGGTTGCAGATGTGTGCATGCCAAGAAACAGTGTACATTTTAAAGTGATGTTAGGCATACATAATGATCATATTCATCATTGTGATTTGTACCTGTACATGATGTATTTTTATTCCCCTATCTTTCCCAGTCCTCTCCCCTCTCTTCGGTTCCTTTGTTCTTTTTTGTACACCAGGTTCTGTTTCCATTTTGCCCTTCCTTTGCTGTTTTATTTCTTCTTTCAGGGAGAAAAGGAAAAGCAAATTCTAATTTTTATGAATTTCAAAATAGTTTTTTCCTTTCTTTCAGATACAAGTGGAGTCATTTTCATCTCACAGTCTCTGCTACACCTACCTCCCGAAGTGACTCAGATCAGGATACCAGACATGTCAGGGAACCCGGTCAGGGGCTCACAATATCTGATGCATCCAGTTTCAGTGAAAACCATGTGGAAAAATGAAATATTAGAGAGAAGCTTAGTTGAAGAAATAACATACAGAAACTTAGCTTCCTGTGTGGGAAAATGAAGTATGACATAAGGCGGATCTCTGTTGAACCACATAGGTCATTTCTACAGGACTCTCAGAAGAGCACTCCAGCAAGGAAGCTGGGAGAAAGAGGACATTTGACAGGAGATTGGAGGGAGTGGAAATGAAAAACAGTCAAGACAGAAATAATAATATTAATAAATATTAAACACTCTTTGTCAGAAACTACCTTGAGCATGGCATTCAATTTGCATAAAATTCTGACCCAGGGATGGATTGGAGGCAGAAAACGATGAAGTATCTGCACAAGACAGGGATATCCTACGTGACACAGTGGAACGGGCTGCAGACATTAAAGATGCTTCAATATTGTGGCATTTTGCTCAGAGTAGAAGATGAACTAAACACAGAAGAACACAAAGCTCTGTACAGATAAATAATTGTTCATCTATATAAAAACACTAGCCCCTGTGTATCTGCAAATAGAAACTCTTGAAGTGGATGTATGTTAATAACTATAGTTTTTGGTCTTGGTGATATGACTATGGATGTTTTTTTATTTTTCTTTATCCTGTTTAAGATACATTTTCAAGTTATTATTGGTGCATATGCATCACACATAAAGATTGCATTCATCTTGTGGAATTGGCCATACACAGATCACAGCTTAACCGTTTTTACTTTTCCTTGCCCTCTCCCTTCAGGGGGAGTAAAGCTCTGCTTCTCAGCTGTGTGAGTCTGGAGTACTTTTCTGCTCTGTAACTCAAAATCATCATCTATAAAATGACTCTGTACGGGCCCCCCACATGGAGTTTTTGCAAAGATTCTAAGATGAAGACCTTGGTGAGAAAGAAAATGACAAATCCTCTAGTGCCTGCCTTGTCGGCCTTGCTCCTGGGGTGCTCTGGGACTGGGTGTGCTGTCTTATGTCTGTAACCCAAGCTCTTGGGAGACTGAACACAGGCAGATCACAAGGATTCTGATGTATGTAGTGAGACCCTGTAGACCCTGTGCTAAAATACAAGAAAAAAGTCCTCATTAGTATGTGCAATTATAGAAGTTAGTTCTAATTCAACAGGCGATGTGCAGAAATAGGAATCCTCAGAAGAATAACTGCCAATGTTTTTGGCTGAAACAAAGGCACCTTCATGATCCACTCTCATCCAGACCAAGGACACTGCACTGAGCAGGGCTCTGCTTTGGTGTGCAGGATGGACCAGAGATGCGCAGCGCCACATCTCCTGCAGCTCTGCAGCCCAGAGCCACCTAACACACCACTTCCTTCCTCTGCCTCTGCTGGCCACACCCTTCTGTCTCTGCCTGGGGTCCACCCACCAGCTCCCCACTCTCCTGCCTCCTCCTTGAGGACACAGCCTGGCATTCAGGATGTCCCTGCTGCAAGCTGTCACCTTCTTCTCCTTCTGGGCTTGTGAGTCTCTCTCTGCCCATTTTGGCCCTGACGGGTGACCAAAGCAATTCTCCCATGATCCCTTCTTATATTCCAAGAAAGTTTATTGACAAGTCTTCTCTTTTCCTTACAGATGCACTTGGAGTGAAAACAATGGGGCAGCCCCAGATATCTGTTACCACAGAACTAAAGAAAAGGGCTGACATACACTGCAAGGTATCAGCTGATGATTTTGCATCTGAGTATATTCACTGGTACCAGCAGAAGCAGGGCCAGGCATTAGAGCATCTGGTTCAAGTAGTCTCAACAACAAGCGCAGCTCAAGGAACAAACAGCAGAGTCACAGCAAGAAAGATGCCGGCAACTCTGTCCTCAATCCTTACCATAAATGCTGTAGAAAAGGAAGATGAGGCCGTTTACTACTGCGCTGGGTGGGAAGCACAGTATTTGGGCTGTGGAATGCACCACACAAGATCCCTTTCTGGATCTATGCCCAACCACATCCTTTCACAGAGGAAGCTGCAACATAGGCAGCTCTGCAGCTGGGCTACCAGCCTCAGGTCCCTCCTCACAGCTCCCTGGTCTCTCCAGGAAGCCACCAGGTATGGTTCTGTCACCCTAGCATGTGATTCCAATCTCCATCTTGTGCTCCTCATTACTGAGTTCTAGCTCTGTCAGTTGACTGAGAGGATGGCTGTGTCACCCTCCCTTCAGCAGCATACAGAGGTGCTGGGTAAGGGACCAAGGTCAGCACAGAGAGAGACTCACAGTGATCACTGTCTCCTCCTACAACAAAAACAACACACAGCACCTCTATGCAATAACTATCTCTATCTAGGGTTCCACCAAAGACACTGAAGCTTAGAGAGCTGAAATCTGGTGAACAACCCTTAACAAGAAGTTGTACATTTTCAATAGGACAGTGGAGCCATTTTGAAAAGTATAGGGTCTGCAATTGAGTGCTGGGATATCTGGGGTTCATTGGGGATGGAGCAGGTCCCATTTATGTAGGAGGTTGTGGGGGGATTCTTTTAGCATGATGTCATCACAATAGACTAAGTATTGTCAGGATTCCACAAGCAATCAATAATCCTTGATTCTGACTGTATAGGAAGGAGAACCTTGCCAGGTCATACCTATCATTGTCTCGGTGTGACTTCCTCTTAGAGTCTCAGTTCTTTCTGCATCATGTACTTTTGCCTTCACTCCCTATGGGGTCTGCTCTTATTTTCATCCAGCCCATCTGAGTCAGGAGATGAGAAGCCCTAAGTAACCCAGGCCCTTGTGCAAGCCACACAGGTGGCTCATGGGAGAACAGTGTTGGGACCAATCTAATTTAGTATTTCTTGACTAGGATGTGAAAATGTTTCTCGATCACAGGGGTATCAAAGTACAGTCCCCTTGCGATGCAGGAGACATGGAACCATTATGAACTCTTAGGAGGCCTCACTCTGGGCTGGAGCATGAACCTTGGATTTGAGTGATTGGAATTAGGCTTAATATATATCAGACAGTGTCCTCAAAATATTCCAATGCCCTTGCCAAATAGAAGCTGCTCCCATCCACAGTCACCAATTTGTGTCATCTTCCCTGCACCAACTTCAGTCAGGCCCCCTCCTGAGGGAAGCCTGGCGCATAGGACCTTTGACTTCCCTGACTTAAAGTCAGCATGGGGCCGTCTCCTATCCCTGAGCTACAGATCCTCATGTATTTCAAATCAAAATGCTTGCAGCTTCTCAAATGAAGTATGAATGACCTCAAAGGAGAAGGTCAGTCTAACTTTTTAACATTCTTATAAATTTATTTTCAAATTGATTTCATTTTTGACTGGCCTATTATATTTGTACATATGTATAAAGTAGTGTGTGGGTTTTCATTGATATGTCCAGTGACAATGATCAATCAGGATAACACAGACCTATCACCTTAGCCTTTTACCATTACTTCATGGTGCATGCACTCAAAATCTTCTTATCATTTTGAGATACACAGTGCACTAATAGCCACTATTTATTGTTCATACATCTGAGTCCTACATTCCTACCAAATTAACTGGGATTAATTCTTATTTTGGATTCAAAAGTTTTATTTGCACTTATCTGGCCCAATGTTTTATAGTATGGAAATTAAAGTGGGAACTGTGGGAACAGAATTAAGGGCATTCCAGAATGGTGTCCACCTGCTCTGGCACACATTCCCATCCAGACCTTTGGCCCTGTTTCCCCCAGGTTAACACTCTTGGAACATAAGACCCTACTCCAATCACATCACTAGGCTACAGGTCAAGAAGTTCCCAGAGGCCGCCTGAACCACTTCTCCAGCTCACAATGAGTCACAGCATATCCTCCTAGCTAAAGCAAAATCAGGGTTTTGAGTATCTCTTATATATCTTGGAAATTCCCAATCCAAGTGGAAATAAGTTTGAGGCAAGTAAATGTTCTGGTACTTCTATGTTGACATTGAAAACAAATTTCTTGGAGAAAGAAGATGAGGCCACATATTGCTCTGTATACTGAGGAGAAGCACAACACCAGAGTTTTCAGGGGACCCTGCACAAGAACAGCCTTGTCCTGTGCCCACCCATTTCCTTCTATGTCACCACATCAATGCCCAGTTATACCCTAGGCTGGGCTTCCTCCCTGCATCCCTTCTGCAGCTTCCCAGGGAAACTTGTATTCTACTTTCCCAGAATGGCTCAGAACTTTCAAAGAACAATAGGAAAAAACCTGAAATTCAAAATATCAAAATTCCTCTCCCACCTCGAGTTTCTAACAAGGAAGAAATTAATGAGGAAAAGTTTCTGCCTTCATAATTTTTTCTCAGCTGACCCCTGTTCCCTGTCACCAGGCAGCTCCCTGTCAAGTTTCCATAGAGACTCAGAGATTGCTGAAGGAACACATGCTCCTCTCTCCCCACTCAGGGCATCGCTGTGCTGTGCACTACAGAGGTGCTGAGAAAACCCAGAGACAGAGCTCCAGCGGATCATTCCCACTGTCATCCACTGGCCGTGGGAATTCCTGACACTGGTAGCCACAGTGAGAATGACCCGAGCACCTGCTTGAGTCCCAGTGCTCTTCCCTTTTCACCTGATGTGCAGAGATGCAAAGAAAAGAGGATGTGAAGGGGCTAAAGCCAGCCCGTGGGCCTGGATACTTTCTTTTTATTATTCCCCATAATTTTATTGAAGCACAACTAGCAATGAGACAGTTTCAAATCACATTAGTAGAACAGATTCAATAACTAACACATTACGTATTGTTTTTGTAGTGGTTTTTTGGATGTACAAGGTGCATACATGATATTCTATTTAGGAGAAAGTTGGCTTCTCTATGGCGCATGCTCTACGCAGACTATTTTGTTGGGTTTGCAAAAGACTTGTGGCAGGGTCCCACTGTAGGGGACATACTGAATGTCCTCTGCTGACCATGATGGTAACAGTGCTTACTGTGGATTAGGGAAAGGGTCAGAAACTGTGTGTAAGTCATCAGCCCTGAGTTTAGTAAATAAAGTTTAATTGAACACAGCCTGCTCCATTTGTCCACTTGAGGCCCTAAGGTGATTTTGAATTTAAAATGTCTTGGCTAAGTAGTTATGACAGACATTATAAAGTCTATAATGTTTCCTGGTTGGCTCTTGATGAACAGATTGACACTTGCTGAACCAAGCCACATTTATGAGTGACACTTATTTTTATTTTCTGTTTCCTCACATCCACATCCAGCCTTCCCATGCCAGTGACATGATTATGGGTAAACTATTCCACATGGCATTCACTTTTTCCCACTTTTAGAATATGGAGTACGATAAATTATATCTGATGAACTTGAGTAGAGTAACTAAAATAAATAAGAAAAAGTTCTTCCTATTAACATGTTCAGAGTGTAACAACAGTGAGGGCGTTGTGTTAATGTCTTAGTGTAGAAAATAGTACCCAGAGGATTACGTGGTGAAACGCCGTGGCCCCTGTCCTGGCACCCAGTGTCCCAGCTCCGTGTCCAGGCCCTGTCTCCTCCCCTGCAGCAGACTGAGGTGAGCGCTCGTGTTGCTGGTCCCTCAGCCTCTTGTGGGGCAGGACTGGGGCATGAAACTCCTCTTCTCCTCTTGGTCCTCTTCCTGTGCTGTGAGCCTCCTCAGCAAAAGGCTGTGGCCTCCCTTACTGGAGAGGAAAGGAGGCCTGGATGGTCAGGTCACTCCCCATTTGGTTCAGGACAGCCATGTGGCCAAACCAACCAAGATCACAAATCTCATCCTAACCTTGAATCCTTTAGGATGGAGATGTAAGTTCAAGGCTCCAAGCTCTGCATCAATAAAGTTTCGATGATTAAATGTTTACTACTTTGATGAACTTACAGGGCTTGTTTTATCTTCGTCTTAACCATCCAGCAGAAAAGTATAAAAATGAGGTATAAATAGTAAAGCCATATTAATACGCTGAGCTGTCAAAGGCTCACGTTAACAACTTTTGACATTGCCAGTCGTATGGATAATACAATACTATTAGGTCTACTGGACTATATTGGATTATTTTGCTGAATTCACACACTTACAATATTTAAATGGCAATAGAATATCCCGTTCTGACAAAACTAAACAGAAAAAGGGGATATAAGTGAAGGACCATTTTGTAGTGAAAAAATATATATGTATATATAAGATAGCATAGATATACAGCTACTTTCTTTTAGTTCAGTGAGAAGAAAGATTTGTACTATTGGTGTTTAGACAAGATATCATGTCTGCATCTTGTACTATGAATAATCACTATGAATACAACAATATGCAATGTATTAATTATTGTAACTGTCCCTACTGACTTGTTTTGAGACTGTCTCATTACTATTTCTCAATAAAATTAATTTTTAAAAAATCTCACAGTTTTAAAATTAACACTGTTGGTACAAGTTAGGCATGCATGATGATCACATTCCTCACTTTGAATTTGAACCTGTACATTATGTATCTTGATTCCTCTATCTTTCCCAATCCCCTCCCTACTCTTCAGCCCATTTTACCATCTTCCTGTATGAAGTTTTGTTTCCATTTTACCTTTCTCTTATTGTTTCATTTCTTCTTTAAGGAAAAAAAATCAAATTTTGATGAACTTCAGAAGGATTTTCCTTTGCTTTTCTTTCAGATACAAGGGGAGATCCTATGATCTCGCAGTCTGTGTCACACCTGCCTCGGGAAGAGGCTCATATGTGAACACAGGGGATGTCAAGGTACCAACATCAGGGCTAAAGAGATCTGCTGCATCCTGTTTTCAGAGAAAACCATATGGAAAAAGTGAAACACTAAGAAGCTTACTGCAGCTTTCTGTGTGGGAATATGAGATAAGATACTTGATGGTTCTCTCTTGACCCACCTTGGTCATTACCTCAAAACTCTCACTAAAACACTTCAGGAAGGAAGCCTGAGAGAAAGTGGAATAGCTGACAGAACACTGGAAGAAGTAGAACTAAAAAAAGTCAAGGTAGTAATAATAATATTAAAAATATTACAAATTTATTATATTTCAGGAACTATGCTCAGCATGGGGTTTAATCTGCTTAAAATTCTGACCAAGCAATAATTAAATTGGATGCATAAAGAGGTGAAGTGTCTTGCCCAGGTCAGGGACTTCCTACATGATGCAGACAGAGTGACTGGCTGCAGACATTAAAGATGCTTCATTGTTATAGCAATTTGCTCAGAGTAGAACATGAACTGAACAAAGAAAAACAGAAAACTCTGTACAGATAAATAAGTTTGCAGTCTACAGAAAAACACTAACATCTGCAGTGAGAAATTGTAGAAGTGGACACATACTAATAGTGGTAGTTTTTGGATTGGGGGATATAACTATAGATATTTTTATTTTTCCTTGTCCTGTTGAATATATACTTTCAAATTATTATCAATGCATTTATAATAAAGATTACATTCATCTTGTGGAGTTGGTCGTTTAACTCTTTTTACTTTCTTTCTGCTTTCTCACCCTCTCCCTCTGCTAGTTCCAGCGTTGTTCCAGGAGTCTCTGCTCCTCAACTCTGTGAGTCCAGAGACATTTTCTCCTCTGTACCTCTAAATTATTCTTTGCATAACGCCGTTATAGATGTCCCCATATGTGGTTGTGGTAAAGATGTTAAGATGAAGAATCTGTAGAAAAATAAAATGACAACTGCTATTAGTGTCTGTGCTAATGCAAGTTAGTTCTAATTAATCAGGCAATATGCAGTAACAGGAACCCCCTGAAAATAGCTGTCACAGTTTTCCCGTGAAACCAAAGTACTGTTATGATCTACTCTCATTCAGACCAAGGACACTGCACTGAGCAGGGCTCTGCTTTGATGTGCAGGATGGACCAGAGATGCGCAGCACCACATCTCCTGCAGCTCTGCAGCCCAGAGTCACCCAACACACCACTTCCTTCCTCTGCCTCTGCTGGCCACACCCTTCTGTCTCTGCCTGGGGTCCACCCACCAGCTCCCCACTCTCCTGCCTCCTCCTTGAGGACACAGCCTGGCATTCAGGATGTCCCTGCTGCAAGCTGTCACCTTCTTCTCCTTCTGGGCTTGTGAGTCTCTCTCTGCCCATTTTGGCCCTGATGGGTGACCAAAGCAATTCTCCCATGATCCCTTCTTATATTCCAAGAAAGTTTATTGACAAGTCTTCTCTTTTCCTTACAGATGCACTTGGAGTGAAAACAATGGGGCAGCCCCAGATATCTGTTACCACAGAACTAAAGAAAAGGGCTGACATACACTGCAAGGTATCAGCTGGTGATTTTGCATCTGAGTATATTCACTGGTACCAGCAGAAGCAGGGCCAGGCATTAGAGCATCTGGTTGAAGTAGTCTCAACAATAAGCGCAGCTCAAGGAACAAATGGAACAAACAGCAGAGTCACAGCAAGAAAGATGCCGGCAACTCTGTCCTCAATCCTTACCATAAATGCTGTAGAAAAAGAAAATGAGGCCCTTTACTGCTGTGCTGGGTGGGAAGCACAGTATTTGGGCCGTGGAATGCACCACACAAGATCCCTTTCTGGCTCTGTGCCCACCCACATCCTTCCCTACAGAGGTGCCACAGTCAGTTCCCCAGCTGGACTCCCAGCCTCAGCCGCATCTCACAGCTTCTCTGGCCCCTCCAGGCAGGCACTCAGGTTGCTCTGTCACCCAGCTTGTGATTCTGGATCGCTATATGGTGATCTTCTTACTAAGTTCCAGCTCTTTCTGTGGGCTGAAAGGACAGTGGCTGTGTCACCCTCACTTCAACATCATCCCAAGGTGGTGGGCAAGGGGCTAGGGTCAGCATAGACAGGGGACTCATGGTGACCACTGTCTCTACCTATAACAGGCACATTTCAACCAAAGACATTGAAGCTTAGAAAGCTGAATCTTGATGAATAAGAATTTATTTCTTTTAGCAGGACAGTGCCAGCCACAAGCTTGAGTGAGCCCTAATGATGATTTTCTCCTGTCATTCTGACCTGATCAAAGTCATAGCCAAACCCCAAGGGTCTGGGCTGTGGCACTTCCTTCAGCAGAAACTTTGTACTCTCTTCTGCCTCTGGTCCTAGGTTTTCTTGTATAAATGTTCTCAGTGATTTCTGCCTCCCATTGCAGTAAACCTGCTGGGAGGGAGTCCCTAATGCACTGCTTAGAAACAGAAAGGAAGGAAGGAAGGAGAGAAGGAGGGGAGGGAGGGAGGGAGGGAAGAAAATACAAGATCTTTTAGATGAAAGCAGTCTGGGCTTCACATTGCTTCGGGGCCACTAACAGACAGTGTGACCTAGGAAGCTCTGAGAGTTTTTCATCTCATTCTTCCAATTTTCCATTGGCTCAGTGTTAGCCTGCACTAGTCATGCAACCTATTGAAAGCCTTGGAGAACTTCTCACAGTTCTTAAAAATAGGGTCAAAAATATAAACGCTCTCCTTTTCTAAGTCGTGAAAAAGAGGTAAAGAAGAGACATTTGTGAAGCTGTGTTTGAAGAAAGATAGAGGAGACTGCTCCTAAAGGAAAGGTCATATTATGTTAGCATAACATAAGACATTTCAGTGATCTTATATTTTTCTTACTGCAGAAAGGTGCTAAAATCACACTACAGCAGATCCTGCTATGCAGCCTCCCCCCTCCCCCTGCACTGGATCAGAAGCCTTTTCTTCCCCTGTTCCTCCTCCTCCCAGAAAAAGCCACACTGTATCTTGGTCCTAACTCATTGTCCTTTGGGAGCCACTCTAATTAATCATGGCAAATGCAAACCCACGGCCTTTTCTCCTATCTTTGACTTAGACATGTAGATTGACTTTACTTTTCTCTTGTTCTATTTTGTATTTTCAGAATCAACTGGACATGAAAATTTTCATCACTATTTCTCTTCTTTGCCAATGGAGATGCTGAAGAGATAGTATCTCTGGACCAGCTCTCCTTCATCCAAAGGCCAGAAAGGGTGGTGTACATAAGTTATAAATTTTCTGGGGTACTCCTTCAGAATATCTTTGTTCACTAGTATCAATTAAAAGAAGGCAAGCTCCTGCAAAAGATTCTTTAAGGCTCATCCAAGAATTTCAACCTAAACCAAGTTAATTTCTGAATGGAGACAGATGGGAAAGACAACAGTGTCTTTGACCTGATCATCAATAATGTTGTCATATCAGGTGAAGCCACATACTACTCTGTCTGCTTGGATCCACAAAGTCACAAAGACAAGAGAGACCTGTGTGAACAACCTTCCAGTTCTTACGCCCTAGCTGAGTTCCTGCCTCCAGAGTGACTCCAGTGTGCTCATTCAGTTTCCCAGGGATTGGACCTGGGAGGGTTGAGATACATTTAATCTGATGCCATACTTTAGTTGATCAAAGTGAGGCCCAGAGAGGGCAAAGGATTTGTCCTGAGCTACTTATCCCCAGAGGTGGGGCTACACACTTACATTTGAGAGTGTCAGTGCAGGCCCCTTCCTTTCTCTCTTGCGCTCAGTGCTAAGGCTTCTAGCAACATTGGTTTTTCCTTCAAAAGGGAGTTGTATGACAACTCCCTTCAGAGGATGGACTTTACGCTTCACCTGCACCGTGCTGCTATTCCAGAGCTACTTATTTCCTTTTATTTCTTTATCCTTCTTTCTAGTTTAACATCCCAGTGCTAGAACTTCCTTTGATCTTTATGAACCAGAAAGGGTCAGGGAGGTAGGGATTGACTTTTTGATGAACATGTGAATAAATTATTTGCCAGTTCCTGAAGGGCCTCCTGAACCAAGGTCCAGATCTTCTTGTTTTCAATGACATCAGAGTCAGGTATTTATTGGATGGCCTTGTGCTTGGGTCAGATTTGACTGTGCCAACTTACTTTCTGTCTTGTTAGAGTGGTCCAGAATTTATCCCCATACAGCATGTAATAGAAAACAATCTAAAGGATGACTGATTTCAAGATTAAATATTTAACTCTGAGTGGAAGATTACTGGCAGTTTTCTAATTGCCTGACAAAACTAATGCAGTGGGAGGGTTGCTGGGTAGAGGAAACCATCAGGAAAAAACAAAAATAGAGATGTTTGTAACAAGGTATATAAGGGAACATTGTAACACAATGTTCAAAGAAGTAGAGAAAGGGAGAAGAAAAGCATATTCTTCCAGCTAAAGCTAAGCAGAAACATGTAACTGCAAGTTCACATGCAACCACTACACATGAATAGCTGCTACTCCTAAAGCTCGAGAATAAAGTATGAAGAATTCCAAACTCAGATTAGGAGAAGAACTGGGAAAATAAGATACAAAGATGATGAAACATTCAAACACATCCCTAATAGTCAGCTGCTGAGAGACAGGGGAAAGTGGCCACGTATATTCTAGGGTTACAATAGCTTGATGTCACCGCTCTGCATGTGCCTGTCCTTCAGACACCCAGGCTTGCAATGCTGAAAGTGCATTAAAGGTTTGCTTTTCCTGTCTTTCCTGCCTCTGAAATCCATTTTTGGCTCTGGATGGGTGAAAGCATTTCTCACAAATACCTTCCTAAGCACTCCTTGAAAACAAGAAAAACAGCAGGTACAGTGAAATCTGTGTCATTATATTATACATAAATTCATCTCCTTTTGGATGTCTCATAGGTGGCAAGAACAAAATGACAGCAGTAGGTACAAAATTGACACTGTGAAGGGTGGGGATCACATACCATAGATACTATAATCTTGGGGTAACTCAAACAGGAAGGAAAATAACTAGATATTGGGGTTAAACTAGACCACATCTCACAGCCTATTGATAGTGATTGAACTACAGTGGTGATTTTAACAAAAAAATCTATATAGCCAAAATAGATTTATTTCTTTGTTTTTTAAAATTTATTTTTATTAATTTTATTGAGAAACAAATAGCAATGAGACAGTTTTAAAACCAATTAGTAGGATAGTTTCAATAATTAATACATTGCACATTATTGTCTTCATAGTGGTTATTTATAGAACAAGATGCAAACATGATATCCTGTCCAAAGACATAAGTACAAATCTTTCTTCTCATTAAATTAAGAGAAAGTAGCTGTATATCTATCCTATTTGGTATATACAGACACAAAATGGTCCTTTATTTGTATTCCCCTTTTTTTGTTCAGTTTTGTCAGAGATAGGTGTTCCCTTGCCATTTAAATATTGTAGGTGCATGAATTCAGCAAAATAATCCAATATAGTTCAGTAGTCCATAGTAGTAGTGGGTTATCCATAGGACTTACAATGTCAGAAGTTGTTGACTTAAACCTTTTCCAGTTCAGCATATTAATATGGCTTTACTTTTTATACCTCATTTTTAATACTTTTCTGCTGTATAAGACCAAGTTAAACAAGACCTATATAAAAAAAAAAAGTAACTTTTTAACAAGGATATTTGATCATTTAAATTTCTGAGTACTAACAGCAGAATACTCACCATTATAAAATAAATATTAACATTTTTACTGATTGAAAAAGTATGTACAGATAACATATTGAATTGTAACTACAGGTTAAGGAAGTTGAAGAACATAGTTTCTCCAAGAAAGCTCTGGGCCAACCTTAAAATTAAATTTTAGCATAACTCATTGAAACAACTCAGGCTTTTACAGGATATTTTATTTTTAAAAAACTAAAATTATTTAAAAACTGATATATACAAATAAAAAGTGTAGTTGAGTGAATCCACACTGTTCTGACACTAAACATGATACTGTGTGTGTGTGTATGTGTGTGTGTGTGTGTGTATGTGTGTGTGCATGTGTGTGTTTTGTGTAGAGGACATGGGGCACGTCAAGGATTGTTCTCCTTGGTTGCTGCAGGTTGCGTACCTTATCTGCACTCAGGGAAGGACGTGGCTGATTCTGACAAGTTGTTCCTATGACCCTCCAATCCATGAAATAAATCTTGTAGGATCAGAATTGCCTTCAGCAGGATTCTTCTTTCAACATATCTTAGAACTTGGATTACACTGTACACTCTAATTTAAGTAATAAGTGATCACAGTACCCATGTTCTTACTCTGCTTGACCTTAAAAATGAATAATGATGCTAAATGGCTGAATGCGGCTATTTTCCAGGTGAAGACCTTGGCTCACCTTTCTCCCATGTGTTGGAACATCTTCAATTGCTAAAGAACGATATCTTTTCAGAAACTCATTCCCAAATAGCTGAGGCAAAGTTCTGCTGTTTGTGTGAATATTAGTCTTGTTCTCTTGATGCAAATCTCTGAGCAGTTTCAACATAACTGAACACCTGCAAATTTTTCAAAAAGTGAAAGAGAGAAAGATAGATTTAATTCTCAGAAAACTTGGCTCAGTAACAGGAAATGTAGCAGGTCAACCAGTTGGCTCAGCTCTGTCATTCTCTGTTCTTGTCTTTTCCATTTTCTATACAGTTTCTCAGTGGCCTCTGCCACAGCACAAATAGATAATTTTTGAGGTCAGTTTATCAAAAAATTTACAAACTCTCAGACAGCACAAAACCTGTATTTAAGGTTTTCCCAAGGAAACAACAGATTGAACTGACAAGACAAAGGTGTTTAACTGCTGGTCATCTCATATCATTTTGTAAAAGTTGTGATCATTGTGGTGACTCAGTTTGGATCAAGATATTTGGAGAAGGGACAAAGCTCATTGTAACTTCCCCAGGTAAGTAATTTTCTGATTTTTTCACCCTGTAATAAAAAATAAAAAAGATGCTTGTTATGAAAAAGCAATTATAGTTCTAACAAATTTCATCTCTGCATGTTCTTGGCTTAACCACTGGAACAGTAATTTTGCAGGTACCAACAACTATATATGGAAACAGCAACTTTATAAGTGATTTCTTCCTTTTTCTGACAGTAAGAAGACTGAAATTATATATTTAGAATGCACAAATAGGCAGAGAACAGATATCATTTATGTAGATCATACTGTATAAGTTGTTGCTTTGCTATTCTTTTGTGTAGAAGTCCTTTATGTGATAGTCTTCAAGCCAATATTTTGTTCATTGCCTCTTTTCTATGTTTTGAGATGTGTCATTATGCTTCTTTCTCCAAATAATCTACAAAATCTAGGTTCTTGATTTTGACCTTGTGTCTAAGAATAGGGGCAAAATTTAATTCTCAAAGGTAAGTTATTATAGATCACAAATGAAGTCCTCTTTTTATTTCTCAGATACTTTGGAGAGTAGGCCGAGAACAGTCACACTTAATGATTGTACTGTGACTCTCTTTATGTTGCCTGGAGAAGGCCTACTTTGGTGGATTTTGTAAGTTCCATAAACCGTGTAACACCACAGCCCTCTAAAGAATCTTCAAGGTTGTAAAGCCTCTTTTACTCATTCATTGCCTTCCGATTGTGGATCACTTTTCTCTAAGTTTACTGGAAATACAAGGGATTAGAACGGGCAAGAACCAATTACTCCAAATCCTCTAATCTAGCTGGATGAGTGCTCTAGGTTTGGATTTCACTGGACCCTACTGGGCTCTTAGTTCTGTGTCTCCAGAAGAGCAGGAGGCTCTGGCTTCATGACTCACTTCCTTTTGCAATCTGTTAGCAGTTATTATTTATGAAAAGCCATATTCAGCTCTAGAAGACCTAATACAAAATTCCCAAGTTAAAAAAAATTCTGAATACAAAAACATTTCTGCTCCCAAGAAGTTTGGATGAGAGAAATTAAACTTGTATCATTTGGGAGAAAAACATTGATGAAATGGTCCAGTATCACACTGATCAAGAAAAAAATATGAAAGACTCTTTCTTGAGGCCAAGAAGACATGTGGAAGTGTTAGGATTTTTTATCATTATTTCAGTCTTTTGCAAAAAATCTTATTTTCAGATATGATGGTGCATGCCAGTAATCCTAGCACTCCCAGAATGGGAGGCAGGAGAGTCATAATTTAAAGACTAGCCCAGCCTATTTAGGGACTTGACAAGCTCCTGTCTCAAACTATTTTTTTTGAAAGGCTGGAATTGTAGTACACTGCAAAGAGTACATCTTCTGGGTTCAACCACCAATAATCCAAAAATAAAAATAAAATAGAGGAATCTTAGTATTTCTACTTCACAGATGAATGTTGTTATAGAAGTTCATTTGTTTATACAATTTCATGTCAATAGACATGACTACAAAGTAGTGGCAAAGTTTGGGATTCAAATGCAGTTTGCCTACTCTGTAGTGCCTGGTGTCGATCATTAAGCACCATTATCAACATTAAGTCATGTATTCATGTTCTTAATATTTCCTCTTCTACAGGCTGGTCCTTTCCATGCACTGTTTCATTGATTAATTAATAATAGCTCACTGTGTTATTATTCATGCATGAAGAAAATGCTGCTGCTTCTAATGACACTGAAATTACCTCCCCTGCAATAAGATTATAGAATTCACAACTGACTATGAATTCATTAAATATCAAAACAGCATCCTTAGGGTACTTTCGTAAGAATGCCAAATCACTGTAGCATCATTGTGCTCAAGTTCATCTTTGGATGGGACTGAAATTTGGCAGAAAGGTTAAACTGCTGAGCGGATCAGAGTAGCTGTACTAAATTGCAAGACTTCCTGGCTCAACTCAGTAGCCTCAGCACCATAATAAATAGGTACAGAAATGTCCATCGTCGTGGACTCTCTGACGTCCAGAGCGGGATTAAAATACAATGCTCTGAACACGGTAGTAGAATTTCCAAGTTAAAAAGGGAAAACTTGGAGAGATCATCATTAAGAATTTGCATTCTAGAACAATTCAAGGGTATTACCAATGGAATTTGGATTTTTAAGAAGTTAATTGATAATCACTTCAGCTACTGACCCTTCTGTATAAGTCTTCAAATAACTATAAGTCATATTGATATAGGTTTATTAAATGATCAGATGTGTGATTATATAATTGGCTTTGTTTGTAATTGAAATTCTAATTAATTAAATTACACTCTCAGAAGAACTGATTTTGTGCATAGAAACATTTTTTTTATTATGTATTTAGTATAGGGTCTATAGGGTCTCACTACAAAGATTGGACTTGTAGTGATTCTCCTGTTTTCAGCCTCCTAAGTTCTGTGATTACAGGTGTGCACCACCATGCCCAGTCTAAAAGCATTTTTAAAGGAGGAGATTTAGAAGCTTCTGGCAAATCCTGAGAAAACATAGTATCATTCTTTCCAAATTCAGGGACAGAAGAGAAGAGATACCATTCAAACTACCTGGCAGAGTGGGCTCATTCCTAAATTCCTGATTCCATTCAGATCTAATGCAATTTTGTGTGAAATTTCTCTTTTTTGAAACTGTCAGTGGGAGCAATTTTCAGGTATTTATAGAAATCATCACAGAATATTGGTAGAAAGGGTCAGCTAAATAGCTCAGAGAATTAAAACACCTGCAAGCAGTTGCAGGGGCTGGGGTTTCATTCCCCAGGCATGTGGTGCCAACTCTGCCCCCGGGGCACACTGAGGTGATAATTGAGACTGGGCACAGTTGTGCACACCTGTAATCCCAGCTCTTGGGAGGCTGTAAACAGGTGGATCACTATGAGTCTGATCTAGTGTAAGACCCTGAACACCCTGTAGACTCTTCCCAAAAATACAAAAAAAAAAAAAAAAAAAGAAAAAAAGAATGAAAGAATGAAAGAACGAAAGAAGGAAAGAAAGATCCAAAATATTGGCAGAACAGAGACTTTCAAAAAGGCTTTTCATGGAGTAAGTGGAGGTGCTATAATCAAGGTGTACTGGAACCAAGTTCACCCTCATAGGTGAAATTTTCTTTTCGTCTTATAAAGTGGGAAGAAGAGGGAGGTGGGCACCACAGGTTACAGCACAGCGGGAAGCTCAGAACTCTTGCAATTGCTCCTGGCTTAGGCCCTTATCACGGAGAGGTTCGCAGGGAGTCCATGTGACTTGGTCCAGGACCTGTGGAGCACTATTGTTACTGATCTGGCTTGGAAGATATTAATAAGAGGAGAACCAACCGTAGATCCCTGAGAAGTGGAAAGGTTCAAAGGTAGAAGAAGAAACTGCAGTGGAATATTTGGTTTTCATTAACTGATTCAAAAGGACACACTGATCTTTCAAATGTGACATTTGCCCCCATCACAAAGTTAGAAAAAGGCCTTTGATGAATGAGTCCCTCAGCAGAAAAGAATACAGTGGACATTGGCTTTAAGATCCATTTTGGGAAATGGAGGAAATAGTCATTAGACAAAATCACTGCACATCACCGTGGCCTAGTGCTGAGACCTCCTGACACTGAACTGCATGCGTAGATCAGGACCCCAGCACACAGCCATGGGCACACTGCACTTCTTGACCTCTGTGACTTGGAGCACAATGCTTCCTGACATTTCTCTTGCCATTTTGTCTGGAATGGCCAGGCCAGGAGTTATAAGAAAGGCTTTGGCATGACCTGGAGGAACACAGTTGAGGCTGAACAGTCTAGAAGGGAGCTTGTAATTCATTCACATATGCTGCTGATTGTGAACAGCCATTATTGGGACAGCACAAGTGAAGCCCCTGAGTGTCCTCACAGTAATCCCAGCTTGAGTAGGATGTCTTTGATTGTCTTAATTCACAGACAAGGCTGGTGAGGGCCTGCTGATGTTAGGTGTGAAAAAAGCAGGTTTCCTGTGATGATGTTTTTCTTTTTTTTGCTTTAATCTATCTATCTATCTATCTATCTATCTATCTATCTATCTATCTATCTATCTATCTACCTATCTATTCATCTATCTATCTATCTATCAGTTTATCTATCATCTATCTATCTATCTATCTATCTATCTATCTATCTATCTAATTTTATTATCTTTTTCAAGAGTAAAAACAAGAGCAAGAAAAACAAAAACAAAAACAGAAACAGGGCAACATAAAACAATACACCTGTGTTACAGAATTTCAAAACAAGAATATCTATTTTCATTGTCAAATCTGTTGCTCAAATTAACAGATATAGTTATGCAAGATGAGACACAAGACTGAATATTGCCACATGCTTCCAAGAAATCTCAAATTTTTGTTCTTGTCATTTTCTTTTATTATCTTTTTTAGAAAAATACTTTAAAGTGAGTACAGTAATAATTGATATGACATTAGAAATGGTACACAGTTAGAAGGCCAAGATGATAGGTATTTCAAGCATCATTTTAGTATTACACATTGCTGTCCTCAATGTCTTTTTTTGTTCACAGATATCAGCATAAAGAGTTAATCATGGTGAGACGTCTACCCATTAACTGCTATTTTCAAAAACCTGATGAAAATTCTCAGGACTATTACCTTATCCATCTTGTATATATACATGCATGGTTTTGCCCCCACATTATTTCCTAACTTTTCTCCGTTCTTTCATTTTGTTGTTAAATTCTTAAGTTCTGTTTCTTTCCATTTAACTGTGTCTGTTATACCTTTAAGTTTTCATTTCTTCATTTGAGTTCTTGCACTAGGGAAACAATATGGTAGTTACCCATGTGGGTCTGGTTTATTTCACTTATTAGTATAGCCTCAAGTTGCGGCCACTTACCTACAAAGGCTTCAAGTTTGTTTTTCTCAGAAATTCAGCACAAGAACAATATACTAAAAGGAACTGTGGTGATGTTTTTGAGAATTGTGATCACATTAGAGCAAAGTAGACTCAAATGGGGAGCAGAGAACAACCTTTGCTGCCATAGATTTTGTTGCAATGGCAAAATGCTGAATTTTTACAAGTCAGGGGTCAAGTTGGAATACACAGAACAATGAACGTACACATAACAATGACAATGATGATAACAATAACCTCTTAACCTCTTGGTTATTACGATAAAATTTCTTTTTAGTATTTTATAGAATTTATTTTCACTTCAGTGATGGTGATGTTGAATTAATTTATTCTTTTTTTTCTGTATTTTAGGGATGGGTCTGCAGGGTGATCAGGGTCTCACTACTAGATCGGACTCATAGTGATTCTCTTGTTTACAGTTTCCCAAGAGCTGGGATTACAGGCATGGGCCACCATGCCCAGGCTCAATTGCCAGCTTATCATACCTTATAGGGGCAGGGCCAGCATAATAGGCCCAGGGTTTGAACCTCTGGCCCCCGAGCCTGCTTGCAGCTACTTTTAATCCACTGAGCTATTTGGCCGGTCCTTGAATTAATTTATCCTAACAGGATTGCTTTGAGATTAAATAAGCACCAGAAAGTTAGTTCATTGATTTTCTTAGTCACAGAGCTTGTTATGAGCAAAATGAACAGGGAATAGAACCTGGGTTTCTACATAACTCCAGGTCATCAAGGTCTTTTTGGATTTGAAGAACTCAGGGACCCTAAACTGGTATAAGGTTTTTATAGGGGACAAATTACTGTCGAACTCTAGCAGACATCTTTGGAAGAAGAACAAAACTTATTGTCACCAGTGGGTATCAATAGAATACAGGTCCAAGTTAATGCAGGGAAAGTGAGAAAATATCTTTTTGGAATTCCAGTAAGAATTTTGAAGAATAAGAGGATGGATGAATTTGATATAGCAACCTTAGAAAATATTTGCTAACCTTCAATGTATTAGAATAATGCTATATTCTTAAGCAGAATAGGGATAACACTGTGTAAAACCTCAGATATTATTTGGCTTTGTTTATAAGAGAATTCCTACAAAATACTCACATAAATATGTCATTAAACTATCTGAGAGTGGGACAATGTCATTACATTAGATAAATGTGTGATAGGCTTAGAAAAATCTATTTCCTTATTTCATTGTCAAGAGTGTTGATGGGGAGTCTAGATTTTGCAGGGAGGCAGACCTTAAGCTATGTTACATCTCAATAAAATTGGAGATCTTTCCTTGGCTGAAATTTCATTTATAAAAGGGAGTAACAGTATGTAAACAGTGAGGTTACATGGTAAATGAATGCAGTAATGTGAATAAAGCTCTTGGTATATTTCCTGTTTTACATTTTTTTTTAAAGTTGTTTTATTGCAATAGTAGAAGGGGAAGAGAAGAAGGGAGAAGACATTTTTTAAAGACAGAGAATTGAAAAAAGAAAGTGGAAATAGAGAGTTTGCAAGTGGAAGGGGCAAGGGAGTATTTTCTAATAAGTGCCCGTAACTGTTCTTCCAGTAAAGGGAGAAGTTGCTCCAGTATGGAGGGTTATTTTCAACCAGTTACATTTACTCCAAAGTAGAATTTCGTAGGTTCAGTTGTACTTCCAGCTGCTCATATTTATTAGGAAAAACTTTTAAACTCATGCAATAAATGGCCAACTTACGAAACCAACTATATATACTTTGAATCTGATCATATGTCTGATAACATTTAAATATGAAAGAGCTGAACTATTTGCTGAAAGAAAAAATAATGTTAATTAAGTTCTCATGTGCAGATTCAAAATAAACTTTTAATGGAAAGAGTAGTTGATATTTGATATGCTGATATAGAATTCACATTGCTACATCTTAAATTACAAACAAGTTAGGCAATTAACACATGTTATATTGCTTTTTTATGAATGATCTTACATGAAAAGGCAAGTTAATTTTTTACAATAAATCTAATGTATAATAATTGTATTCATTACAGTAATTGTATTCATTATTTAAATAAACAGAATATCAGCATTCTTTCTTGAAAAAAATGTTGACCATGTAAAATATTCTTAATAACAATTTTAAAAGTAAAGTTTTAAAAGATATTGCTTTCAAATAGAACATAGGTATTAGCATTATACTTGCACTATTAATATCTTGTTAATTATTATATCCAGTAAGTTAAGGGAATTCAAGATCCATTTTATTTTCAAAGGAATGAACTTTAAAGAATTTAGCTAAAGAAAGAGAAAGAACTAATTAATAGTGTGATCTTTCACAGAAAATATTTCAAGTTTGTCACCTAGTCTTCAGTTTCTGTATTATAAGGAGTGAAAAGTATGCCCACAAAGAAACAAAAGTTCTTAAAACTGACATTAAATTTGCTAATATATGGTCTAAATATTCAAATTATATAAATCTAATGTAAAATTGAAAATTTATTGTTTTCTCTGAAAACATGCTTTTAAAATTTAAGTATGCAATTGGAGACATATATAGTGTCTTAGTACATATAATAAGCATGAAATTAACATTAGCATTTTATAACCCAATTATATTTGTAACATGCTTGAAATATTTTTTTTCTTGTTTGTTTTGTTTGGTAGAACTGGGGATTGAACTCAGGCCCTTGCGCTTGCCAGGGAAGCGCTTATTCCACTGAGCCATCTCCCTGGCCCCTTATTATTTGGTCTTTTGAAAAGAGCAGGGCCCAAGGAGCTTTGTCTTTGTATTGCTATACATGAGACTGTTTTAAAATATGCAGTCCTTCTTCTGATCTAGTAACTCTGTCTATTGGTTTTCTGTTTCCCTCACAGGTGAAAGCTTTAACAGCGGTTTTTTCCCCAAGCCCACTATTTTTCTTCCTTCAGTGCCTGAAACAAACCTCCATAAGGCTGGAACATATCTTTGTCTTCTGGAGAATTTCTTCCCTGATGTTATTAAGGTATTTTGGCAGAGAGCAGACGACAGTACAGTTCTTCAATCTCAGCAGGGAGACACCATGAAGACTAATGACACATACATGAAATTTAGCTGGTTAACGGTGACTGGCGATTCCATGACTAAAGAGCACAAATGCATCGTCAGACACGAGGCTAATGAAGGAGCTGATCAACAGATTCTCTTTCGTCCCATAAAGCAAGGTATGTGTTAATCTACATTCATAGTATATCACCTTCCAGAAAGTTTATTTTAAAGAGAACATCTTACCTTTTCTGTCATGAAGTACTGAAAAGCATTGCATGTCTTTCTAAAATGCTACTTTATTTACTGGCAATACAAATACCCTGTTATTTTCCTACAGTTTTAAAATGGAGCTTTTGAGGGAGAAAAGTTGAAAGACTTGTTGAAACTCAGCTTCAATTTCATTATTCAAAATATTAAGATCACATGACATTTCTTAGAATCATTAAGTGGATTCAATGAACAATAGACATGAAAACACATGTTAAGTCTAACGTGGTGATGTCACCGTTGATATCTTTGCTTTTGTAAGGAAATAAAGAAAGTTACATATCTTTCATGAATGTTCTACCAAGCAAACAAAGTTACTCCTTTCAATCTTGCTCTATAAATTTAAACCTACAAACATAAGCTCTTGGCTGAAAAACATTTCAGATGAAGGAATGAGAGTCTGGCTCCACACGCAATAATGTTGGACACTGTACTCTACGGAAGCCTTGAGATTTTCTGATTTTTGTTTGACACATGACTGGTAGACAAAATAATCATAATTAAAAGATTGGGTGTAGAAGACCGGTACAAGCAGGCCTGCGCGCTCCATTATGAATGTGATTTTTGCCACTGGTAAAAACTGCTCGAGAAGTGCCTACTGGACTATTTGTGCATGCAGAAGTGAGGGGAGCTGGGGCAGGCAGTTGACAATGAGGCAGTGCCCTAAGGGTGAAGAGGCACAGGGAAGAGCATATGCTTTGTCCCAGTCTCTCGGTGTCAGTAATGATTCAGGTATGATGTCTCAAGGCTTTGACACAATCAGGGGCAGTTGGCATAGCTGCACAGGACACAGAGAGCTCCAGTAACACGCCGTGCGTCACAGTCCTGAGTGTTAATCAGCAGTCCAAAGGACTCAAGCAGCCTGAGGAGGAATTAATTGCTTTGTACCTTTCCCTAATGATAACCAGTCCCTTTGAATCTCTGGGACACAGGATGAGAAAATATGTGAAGCCAGGCTGTGCACCATCCTGAGTCCCCAAAAGAGGCTTTATCTTCTGTGGGGGGCAAGGAGATTTGAACAGTTACTCAGGAACTGGCATGATTTGGAATGCTACGGCTGCTTTTCTTGAAGATTGTCTTGGATATTGTACTTCCTTGAGATTAAAAAGAAAGAAATGTGTCTTACTTGAGCGTCCACTTCTTGCTGTGCACACATAATATATGAACCACATCTACTGAGCTTTGTTGAATAGGACCTAATATTTCTGTAATTGTGGCACTCATATTTTTAATGCCCTTCCTGTTTCTTAATGAATTGATTTATACTTATTTGTTATGCAATAAATGTATGAAGCTAATATATTTTTATATAAAACATTCATTTATATATTCATATGACATATCCATAAATACATAACTGTTAAAATGTGTGCATGGATAATCAACATGTTCTACTTTCATTTTTTTGTAGCTGTTCCTATTGATTCTGAACCTTGTTTCAAACATGAAACTGGTAAGTTTTAGTGCCTTTTACTTTCACTTCATGATTGTTTTTTCCTCTTTGATCATCTTCATGTTTGAGCTGCCTTGGCTTAAGTTAGAAAAATAAGAATAGCTTGGTGTTTCAGAATAAACAGAGTGAGTGATGTTTTACATTCATGCATTACCTCCTGGGCATCATATTACCATGGTAAACTACCAGTTTATCCTACACATAGGATGAGGTCAATTAGAAGGCTCCCTAGTGTGCTCTGAACTATTTCAACAAAAGGATCTTAGTCACTTGTCTCTTGCTTTTAGGAAAAGCATGGTACCATTCTAATACTAGACTTTAAAAAAATCTTTCAACTAGTTACTGGTGATAAGAACTGCCATTTATCTGTTTATTTATTTTTGTACAGAGGTCTTTTCTTTTTTACTTTTTTTTTAAATTTACTTTTTATTTTTTATTTTATTGAAGTACAAATATCAGTCAGACAGTTTCAAGACACCTTAACAAGACAGATTCGATAAATTAATACACTGTAAACTGTTTTCATGATGTTTTGGTATCGTACATACATGATATTATATTTACAGATATTATTTTAGCAGATGTCTCTTATAAGTAAATTAAGAGTGTAGCTGCTTACTTATCTTATTTTTATACCTGAATTATATAAAAAATTCAATAATTATTTTCCTAGTGGATGACCATAGTATTAGAAGCCGACATAATATCCTGTCCAACCACCATCAGTGCAGATCTTGCCTCTCATAGGATTATGTAGAAGCACAGCGTTATCTATCCCAACTGTACTGTCTATACACACACATCATGATTTTTTCTTTCTATACCCTATCCTTTGTCTACACCTGTCAAAGGTGGGCACTCCATTGTCATTCAACTAACTTAGGTGCTTGAACTCGACTCCACAATCCAACACAATCCAGCATTCTACAACAATAGTGAGTTATTCAAAGAAGTTGTCGACCATAGCCATTCACAACTCAGCTTAATATTATGATCCCATGATGTATACTTCATTTTTATACTTTTCTGCTGGATGGTTAAGACCTTTTCTGCTGGATGGTTATATACCAACACATGAACTTTATATTTCTTATGTGGTAAATTTTGTACAGAGGTCTTGGGCTCATGCATTCTCTTGTTTAATTTTCAAAATATTCCTGTCACATGGTACAATACATTATCTTCATTTTATAGATGAGGATAAGGAACTGAATTAAGTCTTTTGCTCAAGCGACCATAGTCACATCAGGAATTTCACTTCAGGCCCTCAATGAAGAGTTCATACTCTAGTCTACACTGAGTTCTTCCTCTAAGCCTCCATCAAAAAGCAAGAAACTCCAAGGACAGGATGGACATGCACTTGATGGGAAATGCATGGCTTCTGAGCATCACAGACTGGTCTCTCAACAGTCAGCTGCTGGAACATGGGTGACAGTCATTTTTAATACTTTGCTCTCATCTTCCAACCAAGAAGAACTACGCTGAACTGAGGTTAAGGAAGACATAAAGACACAGATGAGAAACTTCTAGCATAGGGATTCATTTTTTTAGCAGGCTCAGGACGGATCAGTACTAGTTCCTGGTCCTTCTAAGCATATGCACCAAGAGCTTGACTTCAAGCATTAGCTCCACTATGCTGATCTTTCCTCTGTATCTGGAGTCAACAGCTGTTGCTGCAGCAGGGAAGGATGGTGTTGACCCTTGCCTGATCAAGGATAGGAATGTAGGAACATATTTCCTGAGATCACTTCATACCTGATGGGCTTGTGCTTCTTGATTTCTGAATATGAAGATGGACCATGTAGAATGGAAATTTCTCCAGGAAGAGACTTGGCCTTGTGATTTACTGTAGAGCCCTAGCGACCTGCTGTCATTGTTACTGGTCATGACTCCTCACCACCTCACATGTCTTATACAATATCTAAGGGTGATAAGTACTAACATCACAGATACAATGAGAAAAAAGCCAAAAGGACAGGGGAGTGTTCCACAATCAAGACACATCTCAGGGCATCTAGAGCAGCCACTTTCTTTAATCTTTTGTAATGCTCTAATCTCCACCCACCTCACAGGGAATACATTTCCACTGATTGGAACTTCCTTTTTACAGAGGAAAGCAAGCACAAACTACAAGGGCTCAGGTGCTTCTAAATCAGCAACAGAACTTTTTGCTTAAATTTTTAATGGCAGGAGTGTTTATTACAATCAGAAATGGAGAACCACAGAGTAGATAAGCGTATGTTCTTTAAAGTCATATTAGTGGATTAAGTTCTTAGGCTGTTACTAAAACACATGATAGCAGGCAAATCACTATTATGTGCTCAGTTTGTTTACAAAATAGCAATGGAAATAGCTCCCCCTCCTCTTCCACAGGATGCCGTAGCATTAAATGCGATGAAGGCTTTGCATACAAAGATTTCAGAATAATGTTTAATATTCTGCTAATATTTAGTGAATATTACTTGTTATTATATAGAGACACATTAAGGACAAAGAAATCCTACTAATTATCCCAATTTTTTTTACTCTGTTGGGTTACTTTATTAAAAATGAACCTGGTATTCAATAGTGGCAAGGATCTAAATAAATTTATCCAAGGTTGTTAATAGAGTTAAATTGCAAGTTGAATCTCACCCTTGGTGGTCCTGGTGGAAGTGGTAGCTGTTAACCTTTAGCTTCGGGTGTGGTGATTGATGTCACTTGGGTGCAGTTCTTCAGAAATCAATGGCTGTGATATCTACTGTCACACGTGGAGCTGAAACCCATTTCCTGACTTTTTCTAGGTTCGCTACGCCTGCAGTTCACCAGCACCTCCGCCTACTACACCTACCTCCTGCTGCTGCTCAAGAGCGCCCTCCACGGGGCCCTGGTTGTCTTCTTCCTGCTTAGAGGGCTCGGGGTTTGCTACAACCAGAAGACATCCTAAGAGTGGAGGTGTGAGTGAGTGTCGGCTCTGTCTCCAGCCTGTCCAGTTCCCAGTAGCGTCTGCTGGGGATCTGCCTGGCTGGCGGAGCTTGTACTCCTGTAGTACGCTTGCCCAGCCTTTTGTCATTATCACAACCGCCAGGCAAACTCTGAGACTTCCCGCTGCCAGTGCCGCCTAAGCCCCATGCCCCTACGATCCCCACAGCCTTTGCAGCCAGCCAAATCCCCACAGCCTTGGTGTGCACAGTTCCTGCTGCTGGCCAGGGCCTCAGTGACTATGCACCAGGCTGCCCTGGAAGCTCTACCCACCCGGACACGTTCTCCTTTGCCACTGAGCTGCACTTTTTCATAGTAGACACAATGAATTAAAAACATTAGCACAATTCTTTGAGCCATGCGTCCTTCAATTTGATGACACTGAATTGACGAGGGGGTTGGGACACGCAAGGAGCACGTGTGCAGGAAGCATGCGCGTTGGGAGGGGGCTGCTCGGCCGTTAGGAATCCCTCCATTTCCCCTTCCCTCGCCCTAACGGTGGCCCTAACGGCGGCCCTAACGGCGGTGGGAAGTCCTAAGGCTGCGCAATAGTGACCCCCAGCCTGGGAGTAGGGACTGAGAGGGAATGGCTAAGCGCAGGAGGACGAAGAGCGCAGAGGCACTTGCGGAGGCTCCCCAGAGCTCCAATGCCGGGGCAGCAGAGCCCGAACCGGAGAAGCAGCCGCCTGAACCGGAGAAGCAGCCGCGCGTGGAAGAGGCCTCTGTGAAGCCACCCAGCCGCGCATGGCTCCTGTTCTTGATCCTGGTGCGCCTCTGCGAGAAAACGCGAGCCCTGCACATACCCTGGTCCCACCGGGATGTCCTGCTGGGCCTCGGTGAGCTGGTGGGGGCAGGAGGGCAGGGGCCTGCAGGGGGTGCTACTCCTGGATGGAATGGGGAGAAATGGAAAGTGGGGAGCCAAGAGGGCCCCAGCCGGCAGGGGATGCTGGTACTGGACAGAGATGGAGGACCCAGCTAGGGGAGTGGGCAGGAAGGCACGGGCCTGCAGGGGGCACTGCTCCTGAGTGGAGATGGGGGGAGGGGAACAGGGAGGTGGGGTGCAGGGGCTAGCAAGGGGGTCGTGGGGCCTGGATGGAGATGGGGAGACACAGCCCGAGCTAGGACAGCTGAGGTCTAGTGCAAAATCCTGGCCTCAGAGCCAGCTCTTTTAAAAACGTTACCTTAGTCAGGACAATCAGCGCCACAGTTTGAAAAAATGACTGGCTGTTTCTTTGTGTACAGATTCCTCTCACATTGTTTTGAATTTAAAACAAACAATATGCTCTGAGGCATTGATACACATTTACTTCCATCTTATTGTGGAGTTTGAATGTTTTAACATTGTAGGCTTTTTAATATATAAACACTGGAAGGTTTTCTTTCTCCATTGACAGCCCTCATATTTTGTAGCATGAGAGAGAACTCCAAATGTTGCTGCCTCAGTGAAACCAAATGTGAGCTAGGCCCTTGGTCGGGAGGCAGTAGGTATGAACAGGGCTGTGGATAGACACTGCAAGTTGCCACCATTGTCCACCCTGTGTGGGGTGGCTGGTGTCGCGATACAAGGAGGAATCCCGCTTTGTGGCATGGTGATGGTGCATGAGGAGTCTCATGTAGGTTTTACCAGCTGTGTAACTATGTCCACAGACACATCTCACAGACAGAATCCACAGGGCCTGGAAACCACTGTGCCAAACCCAAGCTTAACATGCTGGGGTCCCACAAGGGAGACATCTGATAAGTGTTCTGAAGCAAGGCCTGACGCAGCTTTTCTGGAGCTCAGAAGAGGGAATTCATACTTAAAGGGTGGAAGTGGAGAAGGAGAGCAGCAAAATCAGTAGTCTTTCAGGAAAAGGTGGGATCTGAATTGTGAAGAAGCACTGAGCCTTGACATGTGGAGCTGGTACCATCCAGTTATTGTGTATGGGTTGGGAGGATGGATGTCACCAGCGTCCCACAATAAGGGACAACAGCAGTAAAATTCCTGAAAAAGGAGGAAGTTGGAAGCAGGTTGAAACAGTGTTTGGGATTAATTCTGGAGAGGCTAATTCATGGCTGGATGTGGGGCATTTGAACCTTATTCTATATAAAGGTGTTGGTTGAATCTTCTTTTTAAAAAAGTTTTTGATGAATAAATTATATAAACAACTCTAAATTCACTGGTATTTAGGTAACTCTTATTTATTTATTTATTGTGTTTTAGAAAAGGGTCTCACTATTAGATTGGACTCATAGTGATCTGCCTGTTTATAGTCTCCCAAGAGCTGGGATTACAGCTGTGGCTACCATCCCAGTTTCATTTGCAGCCTCAGCACGCCCCAGAGGGTGGGGCCAGCATTGCATGGTGACTGATTTTTAAATAGGAGAACAACTGGATCGGAAGTGGGATTCATAATGAACTAGGTGGCAGTGTATAGGTGGCTAAGAGATGGTTCAAGAAAGGAGACAGGAAAACTATTTGAAAACCCATCAGTAGAATCCAGGCTGTAGTGGGGTAGAGGAGGGGAGCAGCGGTAGGCTTGAAGGAGCAAGGATGGGGTGAGAGTTGATGGAGACAGACTGAAAGGACTAGATAAGTGATGAGGTACATGAAGGAAGGAAGGAGAGAGGAAGGAAGAGAAAGGTCATCCAGGAATGAAGATTATGGATCTGGAGATTATCTTTGTAAAAGTGTAGTGAAACTTTAAGACTGGAAGAGATTGTTAAGGGATACCAATGTGGAGAGAAAAAATATATACTTTGATAAATATACTTTGGGAACGCTTTAAGGGAGAAAAGGAAGGAAAAACCAGATTGTGTGTAGTATGTGCAAGTAGGAGAGTTGATCAGACAAAAGATCAGAGAGAAAAATGCAAGTATCTGATGAAATGTTGCAAGAAGATTGAAAACTTAAAAATTGAGGGAGGCCATTGATTTTAATAACCAAAATGTTATTGGTTATTTAAAAGAGTTATGGAACCTTGTAAGAAAGAAATAGGCCAAGAATTTTGTCACTTACTAGTTCAGGCGAAGTGGTTTTGTGTTAGGAGAAAGAAAATTTTAAGGATCATGGAGAAGATAGCTGGATTTGATAGCATACTGATCTTTTCTGTATCTGTTAAGTATCATGTGTAAGGATTTTGCCAGTGATTTTCAGACTGCGTACAAGTACGGTTGAGTGAGACATGATTGATGCTATGTCTCTTTAATGAAGCCTTAGAAGAAACATAACTGTGTGGAGTTTAAAGAGGTTTTGCTTTACTGTCACAGTGGTTCTGAGTGCTTTAGATAGAAGATGCCATCTTGGGACTGAGAGCACTTGCCTACTGTGCACCAGGCCCTGCAGTCCCAGCATCATCAAAAATAAGATTGCTTTTTTTTTTTTTTTTTTTTTTTTGGGGAACCGGGGATTGAACTCGGGCCCTTTTGCTTGCCAGAGAAGCACCTTATTCCACTGAGCCATCTCCCCGGCTCCTAAGATTGCTTTTTGAAGATCCAGAGAATAAACCATTTCAGGCCACATTCTGTTTTTTTTCTTTTTTCAGTCTTCCTATTTATCTATTGTCATGACCTTTTAAGAACATTAAAGACCACTTTTAGCTCCCAGGCAGAGGAATAACAGATTCTGGACTGGAGTTTTTCCATCCTGATATAAAACAAGCTATGTAAAAAAAGAGAGAAAAGAAAGAAGGGGGAGGGAGGGAAGGAGGGAGGGAGAGAAAAAGGAAGGAAGGAAGGAAGGAAGGAAGGAAGGAAGGAAGGAAGGAAGGAAGGAAGGAAGGAAGGAAGGAAGGCAAGCAAGCTATGTAATAGGTAAACTTTCTGAAACGTGTTTGAAGTGATCCTAGAGTCAGAAGCCATACAGAGAAAGAGCTGGAGAAACATGGGTGGGAATGTCAACAATGTCCATTGCATATCTTAATTGAGTTGGCATTTCTTTTGTTAGCCAAGGTGAGTAATTTTTGAATTTTTTAAAAGATTGAATTGGTACTTGGTAAGATGAGACAACCAAAAGAAAAACTGTTACAGTAAATCTTGGCAGGCAGGGAGCAGGACTGCTTAAGTAGTGAAGTAAATGCATTTCTCCATGACAGTGGGGAGAGGATACTTGACAAATGATCAGAATCATTGTTTTCAAAACTATGGAAATTAACCCAAAACTTACAGCAACCTAAAGCGTATTAACTCAAGAAAAAACATGTGGAACTTTTGTAAAGTCTGTAAGGTTTTTTAAAACTTGTCCCACTTCCATTTCCTCTCCTCAGCCTCATGCTATCCTTAGAAATAGCAGCTTTTCAGTGACACAGGTGTGGACTGAGGGTCCACAGCTCTTCTTAAGCCCTCTGTGAGGGCAGTGTCCCTGTGGATCTGTCTGTTCAGCCTCTGGCTCTGGGCTTGCACTGGGCCGTATGCATAGGTCCAGGAGCTCGGGGCAACTGACAGCTTTTCAGGGCTGAAAGAGCTTCCTCTTGCTGAAGAAGAGTTGGGGCCAGGGAGATGGCTCAGTGGAATAAGCGCTTCCCTGGCAAGTGCAAGGGCCTGAGTTCAATCCCTGGTTCTGCCAAAAAAACAAAAAAAAAAAAAAAAAAAAAAAAAAAAAAAAAAAAAAAAAAAAAAAAAAAAAAAAGAAGAAGAGCTTTAACTGCCTTCTGAAGCGCATGAGGGTGGCTACTATAGGCTAGAGTCTTTTCCAAAAGAATTACATTGAGCATAATATCTATATCTGTATCTCCAGAAAGTTATATGCAAAGGAATAGAGATTAAGAGACAATTGAGAATAATACTGAGGAAAAGAATCCCTGAAGAGAGGTCAGAATCATCCCTTTCATCGCTCTTTTACAGATGACCTCAGAGGGAGGTGCAGACCTCCCAAGCCTCTCCCTTTGCTCCAGTGTGATTGTCCTGAGCGTGAGAGGCTAGCAGGACTCACGGTCTCCTGCAGGCCCAGGAGCTGTCCCTGTGCTCTTAGATCAGAAGCGTTCACCACCTGGCCTTGTGCGTGCTCTCTTTAGATATGGAAGCAAGTGCATTTGAAATGCTTCATTTAAAGGAATTTTTAAATCTCTAATGACTTTTTCCCCTCTTTTCCAGCTGCCTTTCTGGGAATTTTGCACTGGTAAGATTTAGTTTCAGTTTGAAGTAAAAAACGACTGGATTAAAAAAATTCCACTACAATTTGTATATAGTAAAACAGTTCCTGAATCTGTGTGCAGAGCATCTCTACCTATGTATATTAGTGTGCACAGGTGTTATTTTTCATTGCACAAATCTCCTGTGAAGTAAAATTTATAAAATAGATGCATTAGGGAAATGGTAAGTTATGAGTTAAAATACTTTTGCTTTTCCAAGGAATTTGCCACTGCATTTCTTCAAATACCTACTTTTCTTAGTGTATTTTGCGGTTTGTTTAATCACTTCTTTATTTTATAGTAACTGAGTTAGTGATATAAGTACAAAGCTTTTAGCAAGCTTACCAGTTGAAAAGTAATAGCAGTGAACAAATGTTCCTCCCTGGTAGGGTGAAGTAGAATTGAATAACTGGGCCTCCAGTGGGGATATATAGGCACTTTATTAAAGTGATCTATTTTTAATAGTTATATGAGAAATTAGGATATTTTTCCTCTAGAATGCTCACATCCCCTGAGCTCGGGGGCTGCTTCTCCTGGGAAGGATGAAGCCTTCCCGGTTCTGTTGCCACAGTGCTGCCTGGCACAGCGGGCCTGCAGGGAGCTCTGGTGTCAGCACTAAGGCTGGGATGGTAGGCAGTGGGGCACCAGGGGCTGCAGGTACACATGGCCACATAGAAATGGTGGAGAACCAGAGTTCTGCTTTCTTTTCGACTTCATTAAAAAGCACTCCACAAATTGTCACGAAAGTGCTGACTATGGCTAATTTGTTTGTCACATGTGATCCTTTTGTCACTGCCTGTTCCCGTTGAGCTGTACCACTAACATACCTTCCAGTCCAGTCCTGTGTTCTTTGGCAATGGATGTTGGGGCTTTATGTGATGTTTTATATATTTAAAAACTTATTTAATCTAGAATGATTACTTAAAATTATATTCCTAGCATTTTTCAACAACTACAGAAGCATTTCCCAACCCTGGTACATTTGAATCACTTAAACGAAAACCTGCCTGTGCTCTCATTCAGAGGCCTGAGGTAGAAGGAAAAGAGGAGAGACCACGGGGATTATAATACACACACAAGTAAGATTAAGAACAGAGTTAAGGGATTTCACTGTGTGCTGCCCTGGATTAGGTATGCCCCAAAACATAGTAAGTTTGTATACCATTGACTCAATATTTATTATAAAGAAATTATTTTTCCTTTCCATGGTTTTCTTACTTTGCTTCTCTGTCACTTTTCAGTACTGATTTTGAAATCTATTCTTTTTATAGTGTTATAATAATTGCTTAATATAGTGATTATATAATATTATTTTATAATCAGATTATATGTTATAATACTTATCGTCTAACATTTCATTATTTTCCTAGGATACATTTAACAACACTTTTTGAAAATGACCGTCATTTTTCTCACCTCTCAACTTTGGAACGGGAGATGTCTTTTCGTGATGAAATGGTATGATTTTTTTCCCTGTAGAGTTAATTTATGCATTAATCAGAGTAAGATTTTGAAGTAGAAATTTTGTTAGGAACAGAAGTAGATTTCTAGTTGCTGGGGTTTCCCATTTCTCCTTTCTGTCTACATAAATTTCCAGAACACTAGGTACTTCAGCTGCAGCCTTTTACTTTTAGCAGTATAATGCCTGCAATGACTTGAAGATCTGAAAATGCTAACATTTGTATGGCACTTCAGTATTTTAAAAACATTATTTGCGCAGGACATAAAGTGTTATTAGATAAACAGGATAGCTGTGCAGTCTGGGCCTTCTCCTGGGGCAGTTCACCTCGTCCAGATAGTAGGTCTGGGATGCTTCATACCATGTAGACTGGTCAGTTACCACCTGACTTGGAGTCGTGTCCTTGGCTAATCAGAAATCATGCCCACCAACACATGTTTCAGTGAAAATGAAGGGAGACATGGGACAGAGACACAATTCACAGGATCCGCTTACAGCTTGTGAACTTGGGAGCTCTCTGAAGATGGATTCTGAAAAGAGAAAACAGCTCTCTTTTTCCCAGGAGCTCAGCAGACTTAAAAGTATTCGCAGAGTACAGTGTAGTGTTTTAATGAGAGATACTCATGATAGCAGCTGGTAGATCGCCAGCACTGCCAGGAGAAAGTAAGTGCACAGGAGGTAAGAGATGGAAAAGATGATGGAAAAATGGACATGGACCCATAGAAAATTAGAATGCTCTTCCAGACCACCAGGGACAGAACCCAGGACAGGATAGATGAGCTCCAGGCAGAGACAGCCATGAGGGCAAGTGAAAGGGGAGGGGGAAGGTGGCAGACCAGGTGCCTGGCCTCCTCAGGGCCCTTGTTCAGTCCCCAGCACTGAGACAAAAGGAAGGTCAAAAGCAAGTAAGAGCAAGCATGCAGATCTCGACTTTGTAGATTCTTCAAAATGAAAACTGTCATATGGGCCAAGTGTTTGAGTGGGACAGATATACTTTGGCTTCAGCTCTCACTAAATAAAAAATAATTGTTTTCATATTTTAACTTGGCATTTTTCTTTAAGTCAGAGTAACTCTTTCAATTTTAGGCAAGCTCAGGGATCCTGGTTCGATCCCTGGCACCATAGGTAGCACTGACACCACCCCCAGCTGCGCTGAGCTGGCCACGAAGTCTGAGCATGGTGGCACGTGCCTATAATCCCAGCACTGGGGATGCTGAAATGAGGATCATTACAGGTCCTGGCTGTGTAGTGGGACCCTGTACAAAAACCTCCTTCAGTTTGGAAGATGAATAAAACATTTTCTTTGATGAAGGAAAGAGATATTGAATGCTGCCCATTAGCCAGGTTTTAGTCAGATACCAAAATCCTGCACAGAATGAATGCAGTTGTGGTGTTTGTGCTTGAAGCCTGTAGTGGGTAGAGATGAATACTACACTGACAAAGCTGCGTGAACTCAGGTTTATAAACAGCTCCCATGCAATCATGGTATTTAAGAGTGAATCCCCACTGTAAAAAAAACAAAATAGGGAAATAAAGCTACAATAATTGTAGAGTTAGTGTGCACTGTTTTTAATTTTTGGATAAATAGTTTGACTCTTTATTTGTTTTTATAAATAATGTGCCCCCTTACTTTTTATCTAAAAATGTCAAAGTGATGAAGGAAGTAATGGGAAACAACCTGCTTTTTAAAAATCATTGAGTTTTCCTTTTCAATGAATGTAAGCATTGTGCGTCATAAAGAAGAACTAAGACTGATAATATTAATAAGAATCAAATGGGGAGAGGAGAATTAGAGGAAAAGGCTGGAGAGAGGAGGGGAAATTGTAAAAAACAAATCAAGAATCAGGCTATATAGTGTGTCTACCTACTCCCTAGATGATTCTAGACTGCATGTACTATAAACATGTAGTAATTTTAAAAAACAGAAAAAAAAAGTCCTCCTGTTTTAAATAAGTCTGGCTTCTGTAACCTACTGAAGTCCTGATTCTGTGCAGTGAAGTGAGGGATTAGGCTGCCCCTCTTACAGCTCACCTCTGAGGACAGCAAAAGCCAGCCTGTCATCTGCGCAGCAGGCAGTCCTGGGCTGGGAAGCAGGACAGCGTGTGAGGCTCTGTTTCCACCGTGTGCTTGGGATCACGGTGCGTTAGCTCTTGAGGGTATGGGGGCAGAGCAGCCTTGTGTGCAAAGCTGTACGGAGCCATTGTTTATAATAGAGCTTATGATATGACCATTCCAAGCATGATGTAAAATCAGGTTTTCTAAACTGAAAATGATGTGGTACGCATATTTTAAGTCACTACGAGAGAGCTAGTCAGGTGCGGAGGCACAGACTTGTCGTCTCAGCGCTAGAGAAGCTAAGGCCGGAGGATCGCCACAAGTTTGAAGCTGACCTAGGCTACATAGAGAGCAGGACCCTGTCTCAAAAATCAGGGGGGAAAAAAAAAAAGGAAAAAGAGGGAAAGTAAATGCTTGCTAAAACATTTGATGATCCTCCAACTGTTTAGTATGAAAATTCTCAGTTTACAGAAAAACTGAAGTAGTTGAGAGGCTCTAAAAATACGAGATTCCTTAGTCCACTAATGCCAATGGAGGCACATTCAGTAATTCTTATTATCGACCTTTCCTCTTTTTTTCAGCGAAATATATTCAAACAGTTTCTAAAAATATTTTTTACTCAACAGCAAAGTAGAATTAAGTCATGTCTTTTGTAGGAAAAATGGCTAGAATTAGAAACTATCATTGTAGGGCAAGCGAGATAGCTCAGTGTCTAAAGCACCTGCTTAGGGAGCCTAGGCAAGCGTGCAGGGACTGCGGTTCGATGCCAGGCACCACGTGCCGGGCCAGCCCCACTCCCGGGTGGGCTGAGCCAGCCACAGGAAACAAACGAAAAAAAAACCGTCATGGTAAGTGAAACTGGCCAGAGGAACATTAAGAATCACATATTTTATTTGAGAAATCAAATGAATGATTAAAAATAAAACAAGGAGAGATGCAGGAAACTAGCAGGTAGACCTTTTAGCTAAGGAAGGACCTCCCTGGGAGGGGGGTAGGAAGCGGAAGGGACTGGGGGGACTGAAAGTGACTGAGAATGTTACGGGCATGTACAAGTCTCGCAGAAGAAAACAGAATGTTCTGTGATATGGGCACTAATAAAATTTTTAAAATGAAATAAAATATTTTGAAGTTTTACTTATGTTGACTGCATGTGCCTTTTAATTTTTTTTATAAAGGGACTTTATTATTCTTACTTCAAGACCCTTATTGAAGCACCTTCATTTCTGGAAGGCCTGTGGATGATTATGAATGACAGGCTCACTGAATACCCCCTTGTGATTAATACAGTGAAACGGTTCCATCTTTATCCAGAGGTGAGTGATGCTTGAGACAGGTAATACCTGCAGTGTGCTTCTTCTTTTGAGCAGATAAGCATTGTGACCTTCTAAGATGATTGATTGATGATAGATGCTCTTAGAGTTGAATAGAATATTTGTCCTTTCTTAGTGTATAAAAGCCCCAGTAACAACATTCATGTGAACTCAAAAAATAAGTGTTAGTATAGGAGATAAGACCGGGCACTTAGCCAGCCACAGAGTGGATATCTCTCTCCTAAGGCTTGGCATTGACGTTTAGTATGGTTTCAGTGGAAATCTGCAAATTCTAGAGAATTGAAAAACTGCAAGAATAGATTAGTAAGCTCATTTTGTAGATGCTCTAGATAAACACTGAATTGGTCATGGTAGATATTTCGTCTTGAGGTTTGAGTTAACTCGGAGTACATCAGATGAAGTGAAGATGACTCAATTTTTAGTGGTCATATTTAACAGGTTTTAAATTATCATTTAGATTTTTAAACATTTAAGATTATAGCAACTTAGAGAATAATACTCAGCTATGTTTGAATAGCCATATAGACTAGACTGAGAAAATGCTTATCTCTTGGTATTTTGGGCCCAGATTTTCAAAATAACTTAAATGTTTAAGAAATACCAAAGTCACCTTTGCTTCCAGTCCTATTTGCGTCTCTGCTCTCCCCACAAGATCCCTTGTGGGGGACTCATCTGATTCATTTCACATGTGGTTTTGTGTGTTCTTGACACCCGGTAAATGCTGTGCTGCTGAACATGCTCCTCTACCATGTTTTCTTCAGCATTACATATATTTTTAAACCCTGTGTACGTGTGAATATTTATTTTGTTAATCCCAACTATTCAACAAATTCGAAATTTTATTTCTACGTTTCCCTAGTACTAGATACCGTCATTTTTAATCTTCCTCATGTCTAAATGCAGGGATCTGTAGCTTCTTCTTCTCATGTGCGCACAAGATTTTCTCTAGACCAACTACCCAGGAGTGCAGCCGTGGTGGTGTATCTCGAGGAACTTCTTTGTAAATTCTTTTGAATTTTTCTCTTGTGTCTGATGCTGCTGCCCATAAGTAAAGGCAGTTTTACTCCTTAGTTTGCAATCCACATGCTTGAAAACATTTTAAAACAGCATTATTGAGCTACAGTTGGCTTACCATAGCTGGTTACATATGAAGTATGCACTTTGATAGGTTTGACCCCAGGAATTGCCACTCAGGAAGCTGTACCCTAATCCAGACATGGTCCTTCCTGCCCATCACACCAGGAGTTCACCTGTGCTCCGCAGTAATTTCTTCCTCTGTCCACAACTGACCCCTGGAAAGCCACTAGAATTCTTTCTGTCACTACAGTCAGATCTCATTTTGTAGAATTTTATACAAATAGAATAATACAGTTGTTCTTTGCCCAGGTCTTATTTTTTCACAGTTGACTGACTGAATGGAGGCACAGACAGGTCAGATGCTACTTATTTTCCCTGGAGAAGGTAAAACACTGTGCCATGCCAGGGCCACTAGGGAAATATCATTTTGACCAAGGCAGAAGCAAGGGCAAAGGTGGGCCTAGACTCAGGCCTAAGCCTCATGTTGGAGTTCTATGGGACAGGTAGAGTGGGGAGGAGTAAGAAGTCCACCAACAAAATCAAAAGACAACTGAAAACTAAGTGAAAATATTTATAATAGAAAGCACAGAAAAAAAAGGTAAACTGTCTAATGTGAAAAGAGCTATTTATTCTTCTGGTTTGGACCCCAAACCAGAAGAGAACTGGAAAGAATATCTTTCCCACTGCTCCATTGCAAAGAAATTAGACAAATTGTAATATAAGGCACTTTCTTGAACCTTTCTGAAAACTGAGGCTACAACCAAGCAAACCATTCAACAACTTCCAAGAGGGATGGTTGCCTACAGAGAGAAAGGGGCTAAGATAGATGGGAGAGATGCTGCCAAATGCCATATAAGCCAGCAGGACAATTAATTTAGGCCATATTTGTGGGCTGGTAAAAGCTTAGGTAGTGTGAGGTAGTGTGAGATGTGAAGGCCCTGGCATCAGAGGCTTTTGGAGGGGAGAGAAAGGGAAAGTGTACACTGTATTTTCCATGTGCCAGTAAGTAGGGGAACAGTAACTCCACCTTCCAACTCATGTCACCAGTTTCCCCTAGTTAAAAATGCCATAATCTCTGGGGAGAAATTATCAAAGCTCTTGTTTCAGGACCTTGGTGAATACTCAGTGCAGCTGGTAGAATGGGTTGAAAAAGCAACTATGTTTCTAGACAAGGGATAGAACCATATAGGAGGTCACACTTGCAAGACCTCAGTTTGTTGTACCTGCCTAAGACAGAAACTTCACATCCACCCTGACTACTGCATTATTAATAAAAATGTTACAGTGGAATAATGCTTGGTGAGGTTTTGATCTTTGGTGAAAGACACATGCACCATAACTGAAGTATACCTTGATTCATACTGCATGGCTTACAAAGAACAGTTCTCTTCTACAGAGCAACAAAAGGAAAATTCAAAATCCAGCCAAAGGCACAGCACCGTGATAGTAGTCAGAATCAGTGGTGTTGATAGCAACAGTGGACTCCAGCTTTGGTAATTACAGCAACAGCAGATTTCAAACCTAGCCCATCTCCTGAACTAGCTGAACACAGACTCCCACAATAAAGGCCCAGCTGAAGGAAAGGAAAATTCTGGATGCTGAGAAGTCCAGGATCAAAGCCCTGGCAGGCTGTTGTCTGATGAGACTGCTGACTGCTGCTGTGATCTCGTTTCCCCAGAGGACAAGACACTGTGTCTCCTGTTGGCAGAAGGGAGAGGCCTGAATCTTACAGGAAGCCTGTTTTGTAAGAACCTTAATCCCATTCACAGAAGAAGAGTCTTCAAGTCCCCATCGCTTAGTGCTGTGCAGTGACTGCTAAGATGAATACCTGAGTTCTCTAGGCAGCACGTTCAAACCGTCACAGGACCCACTGGTGTTTGTGGGTTGTCGGGCTTTGAACTCCAGATCTGAGAAAATGAGGCAGAATGGGAAGTCCAGGGAGCTCAGCTCGTGATCATGTCAGCCTTTGGGCTCCATGTCTCCTCCCTCCTCCTCTGCAGTTTCCAATCGTCATATTGCGCTTGTTTTGTGCATAACACAGAGTGTTCATGCATACTTGGGGGAGTAACCAGGAAAAGGAGATGCATTCCATTGTCCAAAAAGTGAATACTCCCATTATTCATATATTAACTTTACAATTTTCCTTCAGCTCACATTATTTTCTAATTTTCTGTGTTATTTTTCCTTGAGCCATTGTATATTTAGAATTACATTATTTAATTTTCAGAAATTTGGAGGCTCCCCAGATTTGTCTTTTAGATGTCACTTGTAATACTAACAATTTCACAGTCCGCCTTGAATGGTAGAAGCAGTTTCTGCGCCAGCTTTCTCTACATCCTCAACAGAGGCATGGTTCTGATTTTATTTCCTCTCATGGCTATCTGTCTATGGTCAAAGCAAGAATCAGACAAGATACATATTTCTTATATCTTCAATGTAAGATAATGTTGATTCTGCAAATATAAGATGGGGATTTGTTCAAATATAAGATGGAGATCAGTGTTCAGTATTATTTAGGGGCTGGGGAGATAGCTCAGCAGTCTACACACCTTCCTGGCAAGTTAGGGACCTGGGTTGGAATCCAGGTACCACATATTGAGCTGGCCCTAGGACCCTGGGCACACCATACTGTCCCCAAGACCCAGTGTGGTGGCACATGTCTGTAATCCCAGTGCCAGGGAGCCTGAAACACAAGGTGTACTATGCAGTCAAATGCTCTACCACTGAGCTATACCCCCTACAAAGTGCACTATGAGTCTAAGCTGTGTAGCAAGACCCTGTATCAATCAGTGAATAGATAAATAATTGCTACTTAAAATTTTTATTTACTTTTGGATTTTCAATTATATAATAAAATCTCTCTTTTTGTTGCAATATTTTCTAGAATCATAGTCTTAGAGACCTTAAACACTTTTCACCTATTCGCTAATATTTATTTAATAATTAAGAAATATTTTAGTTTCTTCTTAGCTAACAATGGTTTCTAAAACCTGACACCACTGTAAAGGACAGGTCATGCAGAGTTGTTCTGAGTCCTATTTTCACCCTTTGTAAGCACAGTGTCAGGAAGAGCTAGGTTTACAGCCAGGTCTCCAGTAGCACAATGGTGTCAAGTTCTGTGTTTGTTCCTTTTGTGCTGACAAAATCAATCTCTCATATGAAGAAGCTTAGAGAATTGTTGAAAAGGCAAAGGTATTCAGTGCTTGCCAAGTTCCAGCACTTTCTAAACAAACCTTCATCTCTCCCCCATATTGCAAAGGAGGCTTAGGGGTTGAAGGATGTCTTAAACAAGAGAAGCTCCAACTGGCCCAGTGTAGGATTTCAGTGGCGATCTGCTGGGGGAGCTCTTCTTTCCCTGCTGCACAGGAGCAGGTCCTAGAGAGGAAGACTGTGGCTTCAGTGGGTGCTTTCATGTGTACGTGTGAAGAGTACACAGAAATAGAAATCACGTAAATGTTGGCAGAATTTTAAGGTTTTTAAAAGTAAAATGATAAAATAGTCTTTTTATATTGCCTGGATGCAGAAAGTGTTTATTCTGTCATCTAATAATGTATATTCTATTGCTAGCTGAAGTATGATCTCAGTATGTGATCTTGGATATGAACAACTAACTGCATACTATTTAGCCTGCCCAAACATTAAAAGTGTTAGCCCTCTAGGTTCTCACTTTCCTTTTCCAATCTCTCTCTGCCTCTCTCTGTCACTCTGTCCCTGTCACTCTCTCTCTTATATACTGATCTCACACTGATTATCCAAATTCTATAACGTTGTTTTTTAAAATCTCTCAGATACAAGCATCTTGTTTGTGATTTTTTTCTGTGTGTTGTTTACTCCCTCATCTTTATACTTTTCAAAGTGGATTGCAGATTAGGAAGAACTCGTTAATTAAATCTTATGCCTGTTCTTTGAATGGATACAGGAACTAGCATTCCATTTTATTTCAATTTTTAAAATAGCATATTTTCATGAAGAAGTAAATTCAAAGATCTAAATGAAATGTGATCACATGTTCCTGCAGATATGTATATATGTATATTTTATATCATTAACATAATATTTTAATTGTATGCATCTATGAGAGAGTATCTTGCTAATTCACTCAAGTCCCCCGAAGTCACGTTCCTCCAGCACTGTCTGCCAGAGTGCTGATATCCACAGCCATGTATGACTTATGTTGAGTTATTTATATTACATACTTGATTACTGTATATAAATATTATAAAATATGTATACTGAATTTCACTTTAAATGACTATTTTCTAAGTGATATTATTTAAATGTATGCATCACAGTCATAAAATGGTATTTTGAAAAAATTGTTATGAAGAGAATATAAATCCTTCCATCATCTCTTTGTTTTGTGTTTTGTAGGTTGTCCTGGCTTGCTGTTACCGCGTATTCACAGGAATAACGAATTTATTTGGTATAGAAACTAAGGCCTGCTGGAATATCACCAGAGTGGGGGTTCCTAGTCAAGTTGAGAGCTGCAAAGGTCTGTGTCTCCCTCCACCCTGCTGTGCTGGCTTTCAGGCTTTCATAAGCACAAGAATCAGTGTACGCAAATAGCTGTGACTCACTGTTTCATTTCAGCAACACTAGAGATGATTCATCGCTAAGATTATTTTGTGCCTCAGTTTTCTGAGAAGGCTCTGTATTTGTTAATTTGAATATAAATTTGGAAGTTGACTTGTGTATTAATTTAGGCCATAGAAGGCAAATTTGAGTAGAAGTCTTCTATATCACAATGAAGTAATATAAGAGTGTTTTGAGGTGGCTTTGTGTACATTTTATGGTGAAATACACTTGTAATAGTGTTTTAGTGAAATAGCACAAGTGTATTAAAAATCAGATTCGGCTTGTAGCGACACCATTGCCGTTTTGCATACTGCAGCCTGGTGGGTAGTTTTAGTCAAGTTCTTGCTATGCATCTTCTGCATTGGTTTATTTGTCAAGTAATGGCTTTGGGAATTGTGTAACAGCTCTCTGGGACATGCAGTGTCCTTACTTACTGCTACTTTGAATGTGTGCAGCTCAGCTGTGGGACAACCCAAGGACAGTGCTGCCTCTAGTACACCTGTGCAGAGTCGCACATGCCTACCCGTGCGGCACTTACACAGTTGTTTCTTTATTTGTTCCATGCTCCATAACATGGCTACCTTTTTTATCTTAAAGAAAACAAAAGCTAAGAAAAAAAGGACACAGAATTTCAAAATAAAATGATAGGAAATTAACATTGGTTGTTATATTGCATATTATTATCTCCAAAGTATTGTTTATATCATGAAATATGGGCATGGAAGATTGATCAAGGAATTAAGCATTAACTGTTCTTTTCAATAAACCAATAGAAATTATAGTATAATTATTTTAGTTATTGTGTGTGTATTAATATACACACATATATAAATTTTTTCCTTTCTCCCCTCCCAGTAGTTCTTTCCTTTTTAGAACTATTGTACATTTCAGATTTTATATATTATTTCAGTTTCTAACACTAGGGAGACAATACAATGTTTATGTGTGCAGGTCTGATTTATTTCACTTATTAATATGGTTTCTAGTTATCCCCACTTACCTATAAAATCTTTGAGTTTATCTTTCTTTATAGCTGAATAATATTGTACCATACAAAAATGTCATGTTTATAGCAGCTCAACTTGTCATAGCTAACTCTTGGAAACAGGGATTGGGGAGATGGCTCAGTAGAATAAGTGCTTCCCTAGAAAGCACAAGGGCCTGAGTTCAGTCCCC
>PVKA01011418.1:0-61040 GCA_004027165.1 Ctenomys sociabilis
GTTTTAAAGAGAATATAGTAATAACTGATGTGACATTAGAAAAGGTTCACATTTAGAAGACCAAGAGGTCAAGTATTCAAGCGTGGGTTTTGCATTACACACTGCTGTTCTTGATGTAGTTGCTTAGCGCTCTTCTATCCATTACAGCACAGCTACAGTAGCTGAGATACAGGCACAACCTATATGTCCACCAGGGGATGATGGATTTCAAAAGGTGTAGCCTAAAAATATACATACACACAGTGTGGTCTAAACATATACTAAATATTTGAAGTTGATTGCAGTGAAGGGTACAATGTCACTAACTGCCCTCAAAACACTCCCCCTCACTTCAAACATACTTACCCATCTTTCTCATCACTTTCTGAAGCAATTCTGGAAGTGTTCTGTGAAAGATCACCTCAGCAGCTCTCTTTGAAAGAAGAACAATCGTGTCCTTTTGGCTGAGCCTAACCCTGTTTCCTTGTATTGCTATGTACAGGGCTGGTTAGGACTTTCCTTTATCCCTTCAATTGGCTTTAAGCAATGCATATTGGTCTAGCTGAGCTGCTGGTGGTAGCCTTTGAAGACAGCACACATGTTTCCCTGATAACCTCACCTGCTGGTCTTTAATATGAGCTGTGTGGAGACAGGATGAAGAGCCAGTGCTCCACACTGTGAGCCAGGAAGCTCTCTGGGGTTTGAAAAATTACACATCAGAGCTAAAGACCCAGACCTCAAAACATTAGATAATATCTCAATAGTATAATGCAAATTACTTTTTCTGCATATCCTTCTCTCTGCCTATGACAGAGGTGAATGCAGGCCTCCTACCCAGCCCAGCTCACATCACCTACTTCCCACCACTCTCAGTCACTCATCCTCCAGCCACTCCACTCTTTACAAATGAACAAAAGCTGGGTTTAATCTTGAGTAAGGGCCTTTCTTCCAGATCGCCATCTTCATGACTGGACTTAGGAACTCTTTTCTCCCCATAACTATAAATATGCTTCAGTATCTTTATTCTCACTGTGGGTTGCACTGGAAGTGGCAGGTTGAAAGTAATTTAATGGGATTTCAATAACTTATCCTTGAGATTACAAATATAAACTTTTGGGACTGAGAAGAGGACCAAGAAGGGTTCACCAAAGTTTTCTTCATGAGGGCTTTCAGTTGTGCCACTATGCCTGCCTCCATGTCCCTAATCAGTCAAGAACATTTGCCTTTCATTGCTTTGACTTTGGGGAAGAGCCAGAGGTCACATGGTGCCAGGTCAGGTGGATAGGACAGATGAGGACACAGACAGAAATTGACTTAATTGTTTGATCAGTGAAGGAAGAAGTATTCAAAAACTACAATGAATGTTTACATTAAAAACTTTATTACAGTAAAATATACAATGAAATGTGGGTTGGGGAGACAGTTTGGCAGCATAAGTGTTTGCCTGGCTAAGCACAAGGTCCCAGGTTCAATCCCTGGCTCCACATGACATGTTGACTCTGGAATGAGCCATGGTGGTGCAGGCCCGTAATCCCAACACTCACATAATACAGGATCTGTTGCAAGCTCGAGACCAACCTGGGAGCTACAAAAGTGAGCCAAATACCAGCCGAAACTGCAGAGTAAGACCCAGTCTCAAAAAAAAAAAAAAAAAATTACATTGAAATGTTATCCTGCTTTAAATTAGGAAACATTCTATACTAGAAATTCTATACTAGAGACCTGGATCAACTCTGAGAACATTATGGAAATAAAACAATCCAGTCACAGAAGGACAAATTCTGAGTCACTGCACTTTTGTGAGGTATTAAAATAGTCAAACTCACAGAAGCAAAGAATAGAATAGCAGTTGCCCAGAGCTGGGAGAGGGGAGGGAAAAGTGGGAGTTGCTAATTACATTTTAAATTATGCAAGATAAATAAATTCTAGAGATCTAAGGTACAGCATTGCTTCTGTAGATAACTACACTCCCTAGTACACTTAAAAATCTGTTAAAAGGTAGATTGCATGTTGTGTTCTTACCATAATAAAAAAAAAAAGGAAGACTTAGGAAGTTCACAGAATGCAGTAGCTTAGTTTACTCAGGCTGCTGAAACAGAATACTATAGACTACACAGCTTGTGAAGAAAAGTTCTAGTCCAAGATCAAGGAGTTAATACATGGTCCATCCTGTGGCGTACTTCCACACCAGGCTGACATCCTGACTGCATTAGTTATTTTTCTCACTACTGGGACAAAATACCCAACATCCACAATGTAAGGGAGAGGAGGTTTATTTTGGCTCATATTTCTGAAGTTTCAGTCCTTGAATCTTTAGCAGCCTGGCAGAGCAGGCGGGCACAGAGGAAAACTGCTCACGTGGTAGCCAGGAAACAGAGAGGAAAAGCAGGAACCAGGAAGGGAGACACACTACCAGGTCACATCCCAGAGTGACCTGCTTCTTCCAACCAGGCCTAGTCTCAAACACCACACTTAATGATAGTGCCCCTATGATTCAGTCACCTTCCAGAGCTCTGCCCCTGAGCGCCCGTGGCTCTTGGGAGACATCTAGGTAGACATTAATACTGGTCGTGGTCAGCTTCTTACTGTGAGCAAGCCTACTGGGGCTTCATTCCATTAACTGAGCTCTACTCTTGTGACCTAATTGCTTTCCAAAATCTTCACCACCAAATACCATCACATTAGAGAACAGGTTTCAAAATATGAAATTGAGGAGACATAAATATCAGCCTATAGCAGGATGTAAGATTATAAAGCCAAACTTGAAAAATGGATGAAAACAAAGACCATTCTAGAGGGGGGTGTAACAATAAGTACTACAACTATATGTCAGCAGAAAAAGGTCTGGCAAAGGAACCTAGTCTCCACAGGCCGTGAGGACACTACACTAATGGCTGGATAGTTCCAGAATCAGTAGCAGTAATTTCTGCCCATCCTTTCATCTTTTCCTCACTTCTCCAGATCAGAAGTTCTGGTAGTACCATCACAGTGGAACCTGTGTTATGTCCACTCTTCTGTAGAAGAGGACACGAACAGGGGAGGAATCAGCCTCCATGGCTTCTAAGCTTACAGTGGAAATGGCCGACTGCTTCAGAAGGAAGAGAGTTGCAAAGGACAGCAGCATGTGTTCAACTTGGGATGTGTTGAGACTGAAATATCCCAACTGAATTGTTGAGCAATGGCTGAAACCAGGCATGGAGGGGAGCTCCCTCAAGAGGCTCTACCTCTTGTTACACCCCCCTCTAGAATGGTCTTTGTTTTCATCCATTTTTCAAGTTTGGCTTTATAATCTTACATCCTGCTATAGGCTGATATTTATGTCTCCTCAATTTCATATTTTGAAACCTGTTCTCTAATGTGATGGTATTTGGTGGTGAAGATTTTGGAAAGCACCACAAGGAAGGGCTCCCTTCGCTCAGAGGATAGCAAAGACAACCACTGCGAAGAGTAACAGACTGAACCTTTCAGTCTGCTGCTCCTTGGGCTGCACTTTACTACCTCTAAGAATCCAATGAGACAGAACATACACACACACACACACACACACACACACACACACTACATGAAATAGGTTTACAATACTTACAGATGGACAGACAGGACAGCAGAATCCTAAGAGTGATGATAAGGCAGTCTCCATGGGCCAGGTAATCTACTAAGAGTAGAGAAAATCTCACCTATCCATGACCCATGAACAGATCCTGAGAGCACTCTGCTCTGGGCTCTCTACCCAAGAACTCATGTGATGCCTGCACTCAAGTGTGGCAGGCATTTTGTTCCAGCAGGGCCAGGGAAAGAGGAGTTGTTTCAGGTAATTCTTTCTATATCAAGATGTTTCATTTCAGAGCATGCTACAACTATTCTGAGGACTATGGGCAAGAAGAGGAAGGAAATCCTGATGAGCCAAGACTATGTGAGGATCATCCTATAATCTCTGGCTCCTCGCCCATAGGGGCCCTTTGCTTGCATAGTGCTTCTTGCATAGTGAGCACCAATATTTGTTGAAAAAAATTAATGAATCTACCATATTAAATTCTGTTTCCTAAGCCACTTTATCCTTTATATCTACATATACTTTTGATCTGGAATAGTGTCTTCACTCTCCTTAGCTATAATGATTAAATCGCATCCAGTTTGTGTTGAAAAATGTAATTCCTCTCCTCAATGCTACATTTTCATGATGTTTTAATAATTCCCCATACAGAATTTGATTATCTCTACCTCTGAAACTCCCTAACACATTATATATATATATATATATATATATATATATATATATATATATATATATATATAATGTGTGTGTGTGTGTGTGTGTGTGTTGAGTTTTATATCTACCATTGCCTGGAGAATTTCAGTGCATATATATATTACATATATGCATATATATATATATATACATATATATATATATATATATATAATATACTTTTCCTTTTACCCATTCTTTTGAACAAATGCCTTTATGACTTGAAATGTACCTTCTTAGTTTGCTTTTAAAGTATCTAACTTTGTCTTTATACAGAAAAGAACTCATAGCTGAAATAAAATATGTTTAAGAATACACTTAACAAGTGTTATATTAATATGAAGTATATAAAGAAATCACATGAGAAAAGGACAACAGGAATATTACAGTATAACTCAACAACAAAGCCATGTGTGAAAAGGCTTATCCATCAGCAGGTGTTAAGCATGAAGCACTGCAAAACTCTGGAGTGCAGAGCAGCACAAGTATCTCCAAGCAAATAATATGATGATGCAAAATTGTATTTGCAGCAACTCCATTATCTATTGTACGAAAATTAGCAGCTCAAGAACTGTGCTAGTTAATCTCGATGGTCAATTTGACTGGATTAAAAGGCTCCAGGAGGAGAGGTGGATCTCGGGCCACTGGATTCATGGTCGTTCATCCACAGAGGCTCATGGATGAGTGTGCTGTGGGCAGGTGTAGCCATGCTGGCGGTGAGTCCTGGGCTTATCTCTTTAGAGCATATATCTCTCACTGCTCTGCTTCCTGACCACTATGAAGCAAGCACCTTTGCTTTATCAGGCCCTCCACCAATCTTCTTGCCTTGAGGCCAGTGGACTTTGGACTGAAACCTCACTCCTGCTAAGCATTGTGGGTGTTAGCAACGGACAAGCTAAACAGTATAAGCACATCAGTGGATCCATGTTGTAATAGCATCAAAGTCTTTTACATTAGAGCTATAGTTAAATCCAGGTGCATAATAAAGAGAATAATAGAATATAGGGTATCTGGGACCAAGAATTATAAATTGAGGCTATGGGACTTCCAAGGCTGTTCTTATCCTGCCTTGAGTCAGACTGGAGCTTGGAAATAACACTCTTTTATGGTCACAGCTGGAAGCCCTAGGGCTAATTACTGCTGTGTCTCTCTCTCAGGGCAAGACAAGACCTGCTAGGCACCTGGGAAAACTATAGTTTTCCCCATTGCCCCTGTCTTGTCTTTGTCCTTGCAGGAATGCTTTGCTTTTCTTGCTAGCCCACCATAGTCGCCATTACTGTTCACAGATACATACCATCCTTAACTCAGACATGAATAAATACTATGGTATTTATTCTGGGTGCCTGTGGCCTTCTGTTTCTCACAAACAACTGATCATCCCAGACCTCTGCCTGAACCCCTATTTTGCCACGTAAGCTTTCTTCCTGCTGTGCACTGTAACTAGGTAAGGAAACTGGTGACCCACCTGAGGGATCCTCAAAAACCAGCACCATGGGAAGGGAAATCAGAAACAGAATGTAACAAGATGTAGCCCTAAATCTGTTATAAGTCAGAGGAAAACATACTGGAAAGGACGGAAGGGCACTGAAATTCTCCAGGCAATGGGAGACATAAAACTTAACACACAGAACTTCATACATAGTCAGATGCCAAACCCTATCTACCTGTGTTTGTCAGAAAAGCATGGAACTGAAAGTAAGGCTGCTGTGGAATTAGCACCTAAAACTTTAATGTTTTATTCTGAATAAAGTAGAGCTTGTGCCCCATAAATTTTCCCATTTATTTTAAAACATTCTTAGTCCCCCCCCAAAAAAAGTATAAACATATACTAGACTATAAATTTAAATTCTATTCTTCCCAGCACCATAATTAGTTGGCTGAGAGAAGCCATACTTCTAAGGATTATTTTTGTTTAGTCTATGCTCCCAGTATTTCACAATAAAATAATTAAAAACACTAAACCCAGAAAGATGAGCTGAACAAACTGGTACAGGAGATTTACCTTTTGCCTGACACCCTTTCCTTCAAAGGATGCTTGTTTATTATATTAAAATTTCCAGGACATGTGAAGCAAAGCAGGGTTGTGACAACTCAAGCAAAGTCAATCCAAAGAGCTCCCAGCCACACTAGGTTCCATATGTTAGCAGTAGGAAGATGAGATGTTCTCTTTTTCTAAAGAAAAGAAAACAAAAGATGTGCAAAAAATAAGTAGATTCTTGGAGCTAGGCAATAACCATACTTCCACGATGAGCTTCTCTTTCTGGGAGTGAGGTAGGGCAGCAACAGAGGATCCAAGCTGTAGAGATAATCCTCAGGACATCATTTTAATCTGAACTAAAAGCTCTAATGACTCCCTTTTAAATGTCCACATACGCAATTTAAAAAAAAAAAAATGTTTTCTGCTTAAGCTAGTATGAGTTGATTTTCTGTTGTGTACCAAAAAGTCTTTATCTGCCCATGGCAGATGTACATAAAATGGGTTGCTATTGTTATTGAATAGTCATCCATCATCAGTAATGCATTATTCAAAGCATTAAAAAATATAAAATACATGTTTAGCCTCACAATCCCTTTCACGTAGGCACTGGAATTAGGTCATGAAAATGAGACAAATTCATTTGCCAGGAAAAAAGCAAGGCGAATAGAAAGGAACACTGAGATCTTTGAAATGCTTTCATCTTTATCTTTTCAGAACTTTCACTATCTCACATCAAATATGAGAAGGTCAAATAATCTCCTTCAACAAGAGGTTGACTAAATTGCTGTATACTTACCATATTAGAATACTAATGGCTGTGGGAATGAATAGGCCACAGCTTTGCACAATCAGATCAATGACTCTTAAAAACACAAAGTTGAGTGGCAAAGTAGCTTTAGAAGAATAGTATAAGACACATAACAACATACCATTAGAAGTATACACATAGGGCTGGAGATATAGCTCAGTGGCTCATGCACCCGCCTGGCCGCCTCAAGACCGTGAGTTCAACCCCAGGTTAAAAAAAAAAAGAAAGAAATATACATATAAATAGTCAAAGAAAATTGAGGAAATGACAATAACAATATTCACAATTCTGGTTCCCTTGGTAGGAAGGGGAGGACTCTGACTGGAGAGGGTTGTAGAGCTGCTCAAACGCATGGCTCATGTCTAGTACGCAACCTGGTTTGAGGGAGTATTTGTGTAATCAGTCTCCCATTACTGCACCTCTCACTTTGGCCACCTGCTTCCTATTATAAAGATCTAAGTGAGTACACTGAGTCCAACACATGATCCACAACAATCTCACTACCTCGGTGTCCTTAATTTAACCATAACTGCTAATTCCCTTCTGTTGTGTAAAGTGAGGAAGTCACAGATCCAGAAACTGGGGCATGTAGATTGGGAGTCAGGGCATTGTCCAATACAATCCAGTACTTGCTTCATCTGATATGTCTTAGTTGTGCATTATACATTCATAATGGAGAACCAGGCACCCCCATTAGCCTCAGGGTCCTTAATCCCCGGCCTTTTGGGAATATTGGAAGCTGACAGTTCCCAGGTCACACTCCTTCACCAGGGGCTGCCTGAATCCATGATACAGGAGTGGGCAGTCCTGGCCTCGAGAGCTGCTTAACTCTCTCCTCAGCCTGACTTTGCTCCCTTCTCTCTCCTTACAGGGTCTGGTCCAGGGTGCATCCTTAATGAACTTACAGCGCATCAGACTCCTGGCACAGTGGGTTTCCTGGCCTAAGATAATACTATTTTACAAACATAAAATAAGCCAGTCTTTGAGCTTTAAGAGTGTTCACAGCACTTCTTGAAAAGAAAAATTCACAAACAAAAGCAGTGAAATAAAAACTGGAAGCCCAAAGTCCCACTTAAAATATAGTAGCTATTAGATGGTATTAAATACTTGGCTTAAAGAATTAGCCATGGATTTTGAAAGGATTAGCATAATCCAACATTTCAAAATAATTTTCAATAAGAATTAGTCATTGAACCATTAAAAAAATGTCAGGGTTAACATTGTTAATCTTGACTTTTGAGTTTAGTTCTATGTCTGCTTTTTAACTTCTCTAGGCTGTAGTTTCCTTGTCTACAAATAAGATAATTGGTTGTCTATGCCTAAAATCTTATCATGCAATCACAAGAATACTATTTGCTCCAGATAGAAAATCTGAGAAATGAAAACCAAATAAGTTGACTTTATATAAAAATAAGGAACCATTTTTTTTCTTTTAGCTATCAGGTACTCACATGGTTCCCATGCTCTGAAAAAAAAAGGCAAGGAAAGGGCCAGCATCCCAGAGGGAAGGTGGTCACTTGAAATCTGAACTTGAAAATAATTTCCGCCTTACTGGTAAAACTCTGAACAGCTCCATATTTCCATATTCTACATTATTAAATTTCTGATACAGTTAATGAATGATCAGCTAAGTATATCTCCTCATTTATAGCTCCAGTTAGGATGGTAATGTATTGTAGATTCAGGAATGTAGGCATTCATGTCATGCCCTAATTTAGAATCATACCTTCTGGTGCTTACTTGGTAGTACATAAAATTGGAACAATACAGAGAAGATTACCATGGCCCCTGCACAAGGATGACACACCAATTTGTGAAGCATTCCATATTTCAAAAAAGAAAGAATAATACTTTTTGAGTCTATTGTGTCAGAAATAGTAAAGAAAATGTTCTGTATTGCTACCATCAGTCACACAAAAGTGAAGTACTGAATATTTCAGTATTTTAAATGAACAGGCAAACAGAGGCAGATGTTTTCTGCAGTTACCGGGCCACTTGCTCTGGGGCTGACCCTAGCAGCACACACCTATTGTATCACAGACACTGGGAAATTGCTTAACTGGGTACAACCACTGCCAGCAGCTGTGAAGAGGCCCATTTTGGCCAGGGGAGAGGTGTATGATGGGAAAGAATATATTGCATCCACAGCAAACTGCCTTGTGGATCAGTAGGCTGTGGGGGCATCTGCATGAACTTCAGTGATACCCACATCCCTCCTCTCACAGGTGACAAAGTCAGGCAAGATATAAACCAGTGCATGGAAGGCTCTCTGGGGCATTAGTTGGTTGGGCCTAGGAGCAGGATTTGGCAGGTGACCAAGGACCCAGCCAAGCAGAAGAGACACCAGTCACAAGGCTGGCGCACATTCATAAAAGCTCTGTGTATGCCAGGAACTACTCTTTTAGTTGCTGGATTTGAAAAGGTGAAAGGAGTAGTCCTAGGAAAACTCTAGAAAGATTATGAGACAGGAGAGAAGGGCCCCATGCTTCCCAAGAAGTACTTTTTATTTTTCTGAAGCTGTCCAGCACACCTCCATCCAGCACAGCTTCATCAGGCATCCTTCAGCTGCTCAGCTAGATTATTGCTCTGGCCGTGGCTTCTCTTGCAGACTTCCTGAGATGACCCCACCCTACAGCCCCTGACTCCACCCCTCCATTCAGATCCACAAGGCACCCCTCCTCTTCTACCTATGACCAAACAGCCTGACCTTGTTTGTACATGAGCCTGACTTTTCTCCCTTCCAACAGAGCAGGTAATGATGTAGTTGTCAGAAGGCTCAGGAACAAGCCCATTCTCCATGTGGCCAAGAACTCCTGGTGACCAGAGACAGTTAGTTTACAAGACAAGGACACCCCAAGGGCTGGGGCCCTAGCTGTACATCAACCTGCTTGAAAGTATTTCAATATCTTAACTACACAGAATGTCACAGCTGTGCCATTCCTACCCAGAAGTTGTAACAGATGCCTTTATCTTCCTCTCACTGTTGAACATACTTTAGGTGCTGATTTGTCTTCAGCTCCCTGGATATGTTAGTTCATGGTTCTCTGAGTTTTATTGTTAGTGCTGAAAAGTCTTCTCAGATAGGATTTTTCTCTTGTATTTTTAGCTCTTCTTTTTTAATTTGCATGAAAAAAATAATGAGTCCAAATATGGATAGCTTTTATTTCCATTAAAAGTGTATTTTCTGAATGAGAAGATTCATCTCTCATCATATACTGATACTTCAGATGCTTTGTCCTTGAATATTTCCCAACAATTTCTTTTGGTTGCTCACCAGAATTACTACTATACCTGCCCATTCTATTTATCTCTCTCTCTCTCTCTCTCTCTCTCTCTCTCTCTCTCTCTCTCTCTGGATTTCATCTTTAGGCACTCAATCATGGTAACTTCTACAAGTTATTTTTATTACTACATAAATTCTCTTTTCTATCTTTAAAATGTTTACTTGTATTGAGGCAAAACATAGAAGAAAATTTATCAAACAAGCAACCAATTTATATTTGTGGCTTCCTTTATTTATGACTTTTGTGATACCAAAAAACTTGCTCTTGTTTCTGGCTTTTACTTTTCACATTAGATATTATATCTACTCTTACTGTTATAAAACTCAATAGCTAAAAGCAACCCCTTCCCAAATAACAAGGTAGTTCTTCTGCATCATAGGTTATCAGCTAAAATGCTGGTCGACAAGGGCTACCTGCCCTGCCAACATAGCTAACATTTTGTCCTTGCTGCCAGCAGGGAGCTCAGCAGGAGCTGTCAGTTGACCTCTCCAATTCTCCTCCACAGTCCCCAGTGAGGCAGCTGGACTCTCAGAGCCAGTTAAGAGCACACAGCATGTAGAATTACCACATGTTCCTCATCAGCATGCCATCTCATCACAAGGAAACAGTCCCCTTGATCACTGGTAGTGCTCCTTGTATAGACATCTAAGTAGCCTGATGTTAACAAACCAAAGCCCCCAGGTTTTCATTATTGTGCTTAGTCTGCTTATATTTAAGGTAATTATATGACTGGCTTACGTCTATTAACTTACAATTTGTTGTCACCTGTCCTTTCAGGCCTTTCTTTTTATTATTCTTGTTTAGTGCTTTCTTTCCTTCTTTTTTTTTGGCTGAACCAGGGACTGAGCTCAGGCCCTTGTGCTTGCCAGGGAAGCGCTTATTCCACTGAGCCATCTCTCCAGCCTCTGTTTAGAGCTTTCTTTGGCATTCACTTATTTAGTTCCTTGTTTTTAATCCCTCTTTTTTGTATTCTATTGGCTTTTAAGTACAATTATTTGTCATATGGGATGCAGCGCTTGTTGGTGTGTTGGTGGCGGAGTGTGGGGGGTGTCCTTTAGTGTGTGCCTCTTAGTGACTCCTCAGGGCAAAGCCTTTCTAGAGGAGGCAATATCAATCCCCATAGGACATTTGACAATACCTGAAGAAAGTTTTCTTCATCTCACTGGAAATGTGCATGCACCTGGCATCTAGAGAGTAAAAGCTATGGTTGCTAATGAACTCGCTACAATCCACACCCTGAGGACTTATTTGGCCCAAAATATCAATAATAATGAGATTAAGAAGCCCTGCCTCAGCCGGGCGTGGTGGCGCATGCCTGTAATCCCAGCACTCGGGAGGCTGAGGCAGGAGGATTGTGGTGAGTTCGAGACCAGCCTGAGCTACAAAGTGAGTTTAAGGTCAGCCTGAACTGCATAGTGAGACCCTGTCTCAAAAAGACAAAAAAAAAAAAAAAGAAGCCCTGCCTCAGGGGTCAATATATACAACTTTAATTTATTATAGACTACCTTGAAATTATACTAAACCACTTCCTTACCAATAAAAACGCACACATATATTTACATTTAACATCGCCCCTTTATCATATATTTTAGTTCTACAACTGATGAAAAACATAGTGTCATTTTTACAATGTAAGGTCAATTTTATTTTTAAACCTTTAAAGAACAAAATTCATGTTTCGTACTTGTCTCCATCTCTAGTGTTTGGCATTCTTCCTTATGGATTTGTATGGCCATCTGGCAATGTTTTCCTGCAGCCTTGAGGAGCTTCCTTTTGTGTTTTGTGATAGTAAAAATATGTTGTATTAAATTCCCTCATGTTGTGTTTATCAGAAAATGTCCTTACTTTGCCTTATTTATTTATTTATTTGTTTATTTGCCTTAATTTTTCAAAGCTCGGTTCCTAGTTGGCAGGGTACTTTGAATTTTTGTTTGTTTGAAGATTGTAGCCCATGGAGATACTGTTCCAGCTTAAGTTGCAGTCTTTCTGAAGAACATTCAGACAGCATTTTCTTTGCATGTGTGGCATTATCCACAAGCCACTAGCACACTGTTTTTTCCTGATCTTTTTCTCTCTGGTTAATTTCTATTTTTAAGTTCACTAATTCTTTAATTGCAGTCTGCTTTTGGGCCCAATTACTACAATTCTTATTGTTGATCTTGTACTTTTTACCAAAAAAAAAAAAAAAAAAAAAAAAAAACCATAATTTTAGTTCTAAATTTGTTTGCTTCTCTTTGATGTCTCTATTTCTTTCCTGAAATATTATGTGCTTTCACCTATTGCATCCATGTTTTCTTATTTACACTTTTGTGTTTATAACAGTTTTGTTAAAGTTTCTATCTACAGATATTTATGTCTACATGCCTAAGTTTAATTTTGACATTTTCTCTTGAGTTTTATATTTTGCTTATTTCTGTGTCCCTTAATAATTTCATTTATAGACATTGTCTATAAAACAACAATATAGATGTATAATTTTGTTTTGTTTCTTTTTAATTATTCTCAGTGACTACAGCCTCTTTTCTCAGTTACTATGAGGGTGATTATTCCTATGTTCATACTGAATAGACTCAAGACACACTTATTAAAGCTTTACCTTAGCTAGTTTTTTGTTTGTTTGTTTGTTTGTTTGTTTTTTGTGGAACCAGGGATTGAACTCATGCCCTTGCACTTGCCAGGGAAGTGCTTATTCCACTGAGCCATCTCCCTGACCCTACCTTAGCTAGTTTAATTATTCTTTCTTCCCACCTCTCCCCCTCTTTCCCTCTCTCCCCTCCCTCCCTCTCTCTCCTCCCTCCCTCTTTTCTTCGCTCTCTCTCTCCATTTTTGTTTGTGGTTTTTTTGTTTTATTTTTGTCTGTTGTATTTTGGAGGAGAGGAGATTATATTATGATTCAGATTTTTTGATTCATTTTAAAATTGAGCTTGTTTTGGTTTTTGAGATAGGCTTTCAAAACAGGGAAAGTTCAGCTGCCCCTGGACTGAGTCCAAGCAGCATAAGGCTGTGGAAACATAAGTATTTTACCTGTTTTCCACTATGTCCTCCATTATTGTGCTTTGGGGAGGGGCGGCAATATTTGGCATGACTGGTGGTAGAGAAAGCAACTAATTTATATTTTCAAGCCCAAAGCTCATTCTGGCCATCTACAGTTCTATCACACATTACCCCAGACTTAGTAGTTTTACCCTTTTAAATGAAGCAAAATAATATTATTTGAAGCTGGGAATAGGGGCCTACGCTTGTAATCCCAAAACTCAGGAGCCTGGAGCAGGAGGATCTTAAATTAGAAGCCAGCCTAGACTACATAGCAAGCTCAAGGCCAGCTAAGACTAAAAACAAGAACTTGATCATGTTCAGGGATTTCATGCACTAGGCTGAAGGTGACCCATCAGCAAGAAGCAGTAATCACCTAGCAGCAGTCATGACAACAAGTTTGCTGTCCAATGCTGAATTTCCCCAAGGGCTGAGCAGAATACAGTCACATCATCTTGGCACCAACCAAGCCTGCCAAATTATGTGCCCCAGGAAGGCCTAGCAGAACTGTGTCACCTTTTACAAAATAACTCAGAATTATCACATCTTTATTCTCACCACAGTCATGAACTTTTCCAAAGTCAAGGGAAAGACTGTACCTGTCACCTGATGGAAAGAATGTTAACATCGCATTATAAGAAGACGAGTACAGGAGATATTGCAAAAGTCATTCTTGGAACAATCTTCTACAGGCTTTGTATAGATTCTAGTGCATCCTACAAACCCACACTGATGCCTAAACCTTGCTGGTTTCTCCTCATCTCCATCCTTGGCAGCCAACTCTCCAGCTGCCCATATTTAGACCAGGCATCTACTACTAAGTAGGAAGTGTTAAAGCTTTCTATTCAATTGTGAATACCTCATTTCTCTCTGAAAATCAGTTCACCTGAACTTTTGTTGTTCATCACTCCTCACTGACTTCATAGAAAAATATGATTTGAATTTTGTGGGGCTGTCTAGTTACTACTGTGTCTCGTGCCCCACAGAATAGCTCCAGTTCTCCATTGTTTAATTGCACTCTGTTTTGCTTTGCATTTCTATTGCCTCTGCTTCAATTACCACTTCCTTTGTTCCCTTTCTTCTTATGACACTATTGCAAACATGCTGATTGCTGTACTATATTTACTCTAAAAAACTCATGCTTTTTCACAATTATTCCATACTGTCTTTCAATAGTCATGGCATCTTGTTTGAAATATGTGGTTGCAGGCTCATTATTGGTGCAATATCTGCCAGGATCTTATGCAATTTAAATAGACGTTATCTCTTCTCCTCCCTGTCCCAGAAAGCATTCTTGCTTTCCCAGAAATCTACAAAGATGACATTACTGCCTCCAAACCATTTTTTTTTTTCTGTTATTTTCTTGGCCGGGTTTCCAAGACTCTGAGGTTAATATAAATTTCAACTTCTCAACTAGAAAGAAAATAGGCTTTTTTTCTCACCCAGATCATATTCATATTAACAAACTTCCTTTACTTCCTGTCAGTGCAATAGATTTTTTTCTTTCTTTTTTGCTTTCTTTCTTCTTTTTCTTCCTTGTAGCCATTTCCTCAAGGCTGAGGGAAATCCTTTCAATGTTCTGGCTTTGCACAGTGTTCTATGTTGACTCCTCCCCTTCTATGAGTCCTATTCTTTCTTTTGTCCTTAGGAGTCGTGTTAAAACCTGCACTAGTTCTTAACCATGCTTCTTTGTCCAAATGTTGGCATCAGAACTGAGCTCTGCAGACAGCCTTTCTTTAATCTGTTCCTCCTTGCAATGCATTACGTAAACTAGGATCTTCCAATAGAGGGTGCTGCAGGGATACTTTACTGGTAGGAGAAATGGCATTCTTTTTCCATTACCCTTTCATGCAGTAGCATGTGGATCAGTAAGTAGTCCTGAAGTATTCGCCACAGCGGCCAAAGGCTCCTGCTTCAGTGGCAAGCACCCTCTAGTCTACTAGGATTGGGGTTCAGACGAGCTATCTTCCAGCAGCAGCAGGTTTCTACAGCATCTGTGTACTCAGAAGTTTGAATGCTTTCCTTGAAGGCTCTCCCTCTAGATTTCCCAGTTGTCCTTGTTCCCTTTTGTTCAGTTTCAGGGATGGTAGCTGCTCCCCGAAGTGGCCACTTCTGTTTGACCTTAACATTTCTTCTGATGTTACTCACCCCTGACCTACTTAATGATTCCTTCTGTTCAACTTCCCTTGTTGGAATTGCTGATGTGGTTTCCACTAACACAAGAGATTTGAAACAAACTCCACCCACGGGTGCAATCTCTAATAATCCTGTAGCTACTCCTAGTAACCCTTTCTTTATGAATGCAACATTAGATTTAAAGGAAGATTATTACTTAGTGTGCATCTTGTCATGTGATACTGACCAACTAGAAGCCCATCACACCCCAAATCCATGGGAATAGGTTGCTTGCAATTGAGCCAAAAATAAAATGATTTTCACCTTTTCTCATGAAGCATTTCTGCTGTTTTCTTGAGAGACCATCCATATGGGTTGTTTAACTATGTAGTTATATAAACATGAAGCGAATGACTCTCAAGAAATAAAGAGGGGCTTGGGAGATGGCTCAGTAGAATAAGTACCTCCCTGGCAAGCATAAGGGTCTGAGTTCAATCCCCAGTTCTGCCAAAAGAGAGAGAGAGAGAGAGACAGAGAGAGAGAGAGAGAGAGAGAGAGAGAGAGAGAGAGAGAGAGAGAGAGAGAGAGAGACTTAAGTGCATAAAATTTAATGAGCTAAAACATCGTGTGATCATGCAAAAAGTTATTTGTATCTATTATAGGCAAGGCTGCTCCTTTTGGAATCTTTTTGAGGAATGTTTGTTCTTTAAGTGTGCATTTAAGGTGTGATGTGCCCCCAGAACATCATTTACTCTTAAGGAAAGTTTTTTTATTCAAGCTGTTGTTGGGTGCTAGGAACTGAAACTAGACATAGGGCAATTACATTCCACTTCACAGACAAAAGTGCAGAATTAGGTAACAGTTGGTCAACTTAAACCTGAGCTGGATATTGGTTTTGCACATGGTGTTGCTTAAGACAGAACAAGACTTGAGGAATGAGAGAGGCAGTTAAGAGAACATTGCTTGACTCTGCTTCCCAAGATGGGACACTGCTGATTAAGCCCTCCCTTGAACTCAGTCATCCTGAGAAAAGGCAAATTGCGGGACAAACAAGGCCTGAGGGTTGGAGACTTTTTCTGTATACAGCCACGTCATCTTAGTCCAACTTCAAATGGTGTGGACTGTGACCAAGGACAAAGCCCAGAGGTGGGATTTTGAAAATGTTAGCATTTTTTCATAGGATACCAGAGATATAGCCACAAAGGAAAGGATACCTTGTTAAGGAAAATCTTCAGTCTGTGGATAATAAGTTGTATATTATAGTTGTGGCATTATAGTTATGCATAATACATTATCGGAACTATAGTATATTGGGCACTGGAAAGACGTTTACTCACCATGACATTATAATGAAATTCAGCACTGATATCTAGGACTAGACGTATATCTGATAAGCTATTAAAGTGAATTAAAAGAATGAGTTTGTGTCCCTGTTTGGACTAGTGTGGTAATGTAGAGCATGGCATTCTTCCCCTTACAGGGACAATCTATCATAATGAAATGATAGAGCGACTGATCTCAAAATGAGCACAAAGAAAAGACTCAAATTTGAAACCACATAATCCAGAAAACAGTTGGAGGATTGTATGCATACATACATTGTATTCTAATGGCTCCAGAGCATCTAAAAGAATAAAAACCTCTTCCTTTAATTTCTGAATAAAATACTAGAGTGAACAGACCTTTTTTTCTTCATCAGTTGATGCAACTTGGTAATTTTTATTGCAACTGAAACTTTATGGTAGGTCTGTCTGGAGAAAAGTGTTATATACAATAAATAATGAAATAGTTTGTCTTTGGCAATATGATTTTATATGAAGAATGCAAAATGCCAAGTATGGGTCCTCCGAAGCAACACCACCAATTTGGCCCATTTTGCCCATCTCCAACTGCTCCTTAGGTTGACACAAACACAACTGAGCATCACTTTCTTGATCCCTTATAGTATTCCCTTTCTAGTCATGACATTGGCAATTTCATACAGGGAATACAGAAAAAAATTGGCTTCTGAAAAAATAATTACTCTTGTATGTTAATTTCTCCATCTAGGTCTAATGTCTAGCAAAGACCAGCATCGGTCATAAACTTCTTAGTCTCCTAATTGCTTTATCACTTTTTTTCTATAAAACAAAAACTCGGAATTGCTACAAAATCAAGGTACAAGCCGGGTGTGGTGGCGCATGCCTGTAATCCCAGCACTTGGGAGGCTGAGGCAGGAGGATTGTTGTGAGTTCGAGACCAGCCTGAGCTACAAAGTGAGCTTAAGGCCAGCCTGAACTGCACAGTGAGACCCTGTCTCAAAAAGACCAAAAAAAAAAAAAAAAAAAAAAAAATCAAGGTACAAAAACAATGCATAAGGCATATGCTTCCCAGATATGCACAGATACTTTTCTTCTACATTTTCACCATGGTAATTTAAATAGTGAGTATGACTGACAGTATGAAACTGGTTACTGAATCAGCGATAAGCTTGGATGGCCTCGACTTACATACTCAAGAAATGGTGTTTTATTAACTGAATGTGCTATGTTCTCTCTAACAGGGATGGGGAATTCAGTCTACAGTCATTGAAAGGATAAAATACAATTTCTAGGTTTACCATATCAAAGTCTTTGAGAATATAATATGGAATATCAACTATTTGCAGAAGTGGAGAAAGCTTTTTTCCACATTTGCAAGTGAAACACAATGGAAAAACACTGCTGTATGTATTCCAAATAGTCTCGGTTTTGGTGCTAACAAACCAGGAAGGGTAGCATGAGCAACTCATGGTAATTTAGAAAAGGGTCTTTTCACCTCGGTCTGATTTCAGAAGCAAAACAGCAATTTTTGGTCAGTGAAGCTAGTGCTTTGTTTGCTGGACTGAAAGAATGCCAAGGTTGCAGGAGAATAGACTTTTAAAGGAGATAGTGGATAGCTCTGGTTTCCTGGAAGGTAGGGACAAAGGTTATTCTTGCAAGGTGGAATTTAGGGATTGTGGTGGTTGATACAGTGTGTCAACTTGAGATGTCAGAAGCTTGGCTGGATCCACTTGTTGATTCCATGCCCTTGGACAGGGGGGCCCCACCCTAGGGAGGGGAGGACCCACCCCTGAGTGACTCAGCACAATAAAAGGTATATAAAGGAGTCCGCCATCTGGGATCCACTTTCTGGGAGGAGTTCTGATCTTTGCCTCCCCACTTCACAGCTATGCCACTTTGGATGAACTCTGATCTTCATAACGGAGTGCCAGTCTATACAGTCAGCATAGAAGGAAGAGAGTCTTGATGGATGCCACAGCTTTTTTCTGTCATCAACTACTGCTGTTTGCCTTGGAGCCAGCAGAGTATGGACTGAAACCTCCACTAACTGTGAGCTAAATAAATCTTTCCTTCCTCATTTTGGGTGTTGGTATTTTGTCCCAGCAATGAGTGAAAAGTAACCAAGACAAAATTTCATACCAGAAGACTGAAGCCATTGCTGTAACTATACCTGACAATATGGATTATAAGCTTTTTGGAATGGCTTATGAGAGGACATAGGAAAGGTCACCTACTAATGAAGAGCTAAAATTCCTTTGGCTCTTTTGCATGGGAGATTCAGAGCTCAGAAGACCAAAAGACTAATAGAAAGCCTGCCTATAAAGACCAGGCTGGAGAGGTTTCTGCTAGAAAGTACAGCATTGATTGTTGGGCAGCAGATGATCTGTGTTATGGCTTAGCAGAATGTTTGTCTGCATTTGCTTCTGTTCAGAGACTTTGCCTGAGATTGAGATTAAGCACAGTGGACTAATCTTAAAAAGAAAACTCAAGGCAGCTGAATGTTGAAGTAGTAGCATGGCTATTGCTGGGAGCTTTAGTCAGATATATTTTAAGAGTCAAGAGCAAAGAGCCCAGGAGAATGGGAGCGCTAGGATGGCTGTGGACTACAAAGATGGAGCTAAGATCTCCATTGCCTAGCAGGAACAGGAGAATAAAGAAGATGACTTGAGGGCATCACAGAAGGTGGCAGGTTCCCGCCCTTTTCAGCCTCAGAATCACAGGGTGAGGGACTTTGCTTTGAGGGCAAAGCTGCACAGTCCTATGTTCCAGAATGAAGGCAGCAGCCACACCAGGTCTCAGAATGGATGGAGGCAGCCACACTAAATTCCAGAATGGCACCAATATAGAGAATTTGTTCCTCTGAATCAAGGTCAGTGTGCTCAGCCATCCAGGTACTCCTAGATGGTACTACATTCAAGAAAAGAAGGCCTACTACTGCTCCAGCTGGCAACAGCCTTTCACATCATCCATATGGCATTGGTTTTAGGTGCATGCACAATACAGGAGTTCTGAAGTTAAGAAGGACTTCACCTAGATTTCAGAAGGCCTGGGAGGCCAGGTCCAAGAGGGCAGTATATAACGCTAAGAAGCCTATTCAATGGAAACCTCCAAAGCTTAGAAAATCCAGAAACGTGGATTGTCTAAGGACAGTGAAAGCAGAGAGAAAAGCCAGCCCCCAAGAAAAGCCATGGGAGCTTCCAGCATAAGTGCCACAGAGGTGGAGCCATGTAAGGCTTTTGGAGCTCGCAACTTGTTACAAGTTGCTTTGGATGTTCCACAGGGAACCACAAGACTTATTGTTCACCCTCTTGGATTTTGACTTGCCTTGGTTCCAATGGTTTGTATCCTCTTGTGCATACCTTTTGGAATGGTAATTTTTATCTTGTGCCTTTGAATGTTGGAAGTGTTTAACTTTTCATTTATACAGAGGCTCACAGCTAAGAGTTTGCCTTAGATCTTGAGATTTAGACTCTTGAGCAATTCTGAAACTGTTAGGACTTTGGCAACTCTTGCAGATAGACTAAAGTACCTTTTGTATAAAGGGATGTGCGTGAGTTTTTGGGGGCCGGGGCAGATGTTATGTTTCTCATATAGACTTACTAGTGATTCTTAAGGACTACTAAAGCTGTTATAATGTCCAAGTTGGGAAATGGTAAGAAGCATGTCTTTATATCTGGAGATGGGTTTAAAGAAGTATAGTGTAGTTGCCAAGTTGACAAGGGGTGGATTGTGGTGGTTGATACACTGTGTCAACTTGAGATGTCAGAAGCTTGGCTGGATCCACTTGTTGATTTCACACCCTGGAGCATGGGCACCACCCCAGAGGGGAGGACATACCCCAGCATGACTCAGCAAAAAAGGAGGAAGGATTCTGCACCCCACTGCCTGGGAGGAGTTCTGATCCCAGATGTGCCACTTCACAGCCATGCCACTTTGGACGAGCTCCATTTTTCACGGTGCAGAGCCAGTCTTCACAGTCAGCATAGAAGGAAGAGACAGTCTTGATGGATGCCGCAGCTTTCTGCTGCCATAAACTGCTGCTGTTTGCCTTGGAGCCAGTGGAGTATGGACTGAAACCTCCATTAACTGTGAGCTAAATAAATCTTTTCTTCCTTCATTTTGGGTGCTGGCATTTTGTCCCAGCAACAAGTAAAAAGTAACCAAGACAAGGACCATCATTACAGACAACCTAAGTATGTCTCTCACTAGTATGCAGAATATTCTGTTTGGTCAAGGTATTTAAATGAACTATTTGTGATGAATTAAACACATTGTGGTGGATTAACTAATGGTAAACTTGGAATACCCAGCTGAACTGAATCAGCACAGTGCTGGATGTGTGGGGCAAGGCCTACCTGAGGATTGTTGCCAACATAAAAGCAGAACCAGAAGGGAAGATGGGGAGGTAGTGTGCTGTTGGTTCTCCTGGAGGAACTTGTTATGCTGGTTTTCCTGATATGAACTCAGCTGCTCTCATCATTGGAGGACCTTGGGCCCTCCCTGTCACTGAGGCTGACTGCAATTCTTTTCAGGTGAGCTCTGGTTCTTACTTTCAGCATTACTTCCTGGCTCCAGTACAGATCCCTCAGCCTGCTGCCACAGATCCTTCATCCTGCTGGCACAGACTTTCTACTGACATTTAGGCCTTCCAAGTTCAGATCCTTGGTAGACTTGTATGAGATACTGTGGCTGCTAGGCCTTCAGCTAGACTCATGAAGGGCACTGCCATGAGCTCTAGGTCTTTAGCTGAATTTGTACAGGATGCTGCTGTGGGATCTAGGCCTTCAGCTGGATTCTTTGGGTCTCTAGAATGGGACCGATCTCTTGTACTCTTCTGCACTTTACTTTTTGGATGCATATTATAATCTATAAATTTATGTCCTGCATTAAATTAAATCCTGATTTTAACACACATAAATCTACAAATACACTTGACTGTGGTCTTTATTGCTTTTACACCTTTGCCCAAATTTCAATATTGGGGAAGCAGTATTGAACCATGGTAGAGCAAGGACACAAGCCTTACTGTGTGGAGATCTCAGTTTTCTCCATATTTCACTCATTATATACTTGAAGAAACTTAAGTCATCTAGGAACTCTTTCTCTACCTGACAAACATTCCACCCACTCACACAGTTTTTCCTACAAATTCTGCTTCATCTAACTAAATGTTTAAAATATTTTAAAGCTACATACATTATAATGGTAATATTCTTGATATAACACTGTGAAAACATGCATGCAGGACAATAAATTCTAATAAACTCTTAGTCATTCTATATTTCTAAAAGCAGAATGTTAAGTGGAACACCTCAACCTATGTAGAGAGCCCTTTCTGGTCCTTGCCTTGGTCCAAGAAGTTTGTATTTGTAATCCCAAAGATATATTATTGGAATCCCAACAAGTTAATTCCACTCTACCACTCCCAGTGTAATCCACAGTGAAAATAAAGACACTAAAGTATATTTATAATTATGGGGAGCCAAGAGGTCCTAAGTCCAGCCATGGTGATGGCTATCTGGGAACAAAGGCCTTAACCTACGGCTGCACCCAGGTTTTATTCAGTCATGAAGGAAGCGTGGCTTGAGGATGAATGACAGAATTGTAGGAAGTAGGTGAGTGCTGTGAGCTGGGCTATGTAGGAGGCCTGCATTTACTTCTGCTACATGGGGGGGGGGGGCGCTGGGGAGATGGCTTGGTGGAATAAGCGCTTCCCTGGCAAGCGCAAGGGCCTGAGTTCAATCCCCAGTTCCAAAAAAAAAAAATGAGTGGTTACTTCTGCTACATGCAGAGAAAGATATGCAGAAAAAGTGCTTTGCATTATACTACTGATAGTATCTAATGTTTTGGGGTTTGGTGCTTCAGCTCTGATGAGTAATTTTTCAAGCCCCAGGAAGTCATAGCCTCTATCTTGAAGCTCAATCCCAGCTGACAGTGTGGAGCACCAACTCTTCATCCTGTCTCAGCCCAGTTCATATTAATGAGGAGCAGGTGTGGGTTATCAGGGAAACACACCTGCTGTCTTCAAAGACTACCACCAGCACCTCAACTAGACCAATATGCATTGCTTAAAGCCAGTTGAAAGGATAAGGAAAAGTCCTAGCCAGTTCTGTACCTATTAATACATGGAAGTAGGGTCAGACACAGCCAAAACACACACTGCACTTCTTTCAAGGATAGTCGCCCAGATGGTCCTCCACAAATTTATTATCTCCTATATCCATGTTATCACTGTTTGTATTATCAAACTACAATGGAATTAGTTGTTAACTCATCTTTCTGCTGTGGCTGAGATTAAGACCTGCTTAATAAGTATTAAATAATCATTTGTAGAAAACATGAGAAAAAATTTTCACCAAATTCATATTAAATTATTATTAAAAAGTAACTTAATATTTTTCCCTAGGAATATGCAAAGAATATATTTAAGAATGGATATGCTTTGTTATAAACATGAATTGGAATACATATATATATAATTTTCTACCCTTATTTTTCAAAATTATTCAGAATGTGCTTTATATATTCTTTAAAAAATATTACTGATGGCTACATAAGAATATGCCAAGAGCTGGCCAGATAGCTCCTGTTTAGGCAGAACACAGCAGCTGGGGTTGGATCCCTGGCCTGCTATGCTGACCCCACCCCCTGTGCTGAGACTGCCATGTCTGAGCTGCTAGTGAGACCTTGTAGATCCTGTCCTAAATACATTTTAAAAAATAAAAAGAATATGCCAGGAAATTTAACAATACTTACTTAGGTATTTAGCTTCTGATTCTTTATTTTCAACAGTTTTTTTTTTTTTTTTTTTTTTTTTTAATGAGCATCCTTAGGGCCAGTCAGATAGCTCAGTGGACTAAGTCCCTGTTTAGGCAAGTGCAGGGACTGGGGTTCTATCCCTGGTACCACAAACCTCACAGGCCCCGCCTCTGGGCACTCTGAGACTGTGCACACCTATAATCCCATCACTGGGGAGGCTAAAAACAGGAGGATCACTACTAGACAGATCTATGTAGTGAGACTGAACCAAATACATAAAATTAAAAAAAAAAAAAAAAAAGAGCTTCCTTTCCTGCAGCTGTTCAGGGCACCAGCATTTCACTGTACTCTCACAAATATTGAGCATTTGTAAATATTGCCAAGTGAATGATGGCTCATCCTTGTTTTGCACTCTTTTGGTTAGTGAAGTCAATGTTTCAGTCATTTGATTGATTCTAAAGATCATTTATACCCTGAGAGATCAATTTACTTTTGATTTTTACTGAGATTTACTTTTCATAAAAGTTATAAGAATGTCCATAGGAAGAAGCACCCTATGAAGTCTATGAGTCTCTATGAATTTCAAACTTTTATCCAGTATCTTGAATGCTACCGCAGTACTACAACCCCTTCATTGACAGTGATACAGCTAAAATATAAGCTTTCTACCACCATAAGGAACCCCCTGACAACTAGCCCTGACACCCACCTACTGTTCTTCTCCACTTCTGTAACTGTCATTTCTAAACTGTTATATAAATAGAATCATATAATATGTAAGCTTTGAGATGGGCTTTTTCATTCGCCGTTATTTCTTTTGGATTCAACGTGTGTACTTCACAGTATTCCTTCTTAATGGATAGCATTCCATGAAATAGTTTCCTTAAACGTTTACAGTTAAAGGTCGTTTCACTAACATATTTACTTCATTTTAGAGACGTAGAGGGGAAAGTAGTCACTATTAAAAAATCACCCATTCACAAAGAGCAAACAGTGGGCCAATATCATTCTATGTACTTGATTGCAAAAATGACTTAGAACCGAATGAGATGAGAACTGGCAATGCTAATGCAAACGCACTGGTTGACATAGATTTCAAGAACCAAAACAAGGAAAAGTTCGAGGAACATTTGATTGGTCACTGGAGCATCTTCTCACTGCGCCAGTTATTTACTAAGCTATACCGTACACCCGCTTTTAAGGTCACTTGCCAAAAAGTCCGATTTTAAAAGGCCACTTAGGGCAGGGTGCCGCAGACTAAGTCGCTTTCCTTTCCCTTCTTCAATAGCTGAATGACAAGACTGGTTCACGGAAAACTCCCAGCCCTCTAGTGGATTTGCTTTGGATCCCACCCGCCACTTCCCAAAACTGTCTTTAGAATTTATCTTAAATCCAAACAAAAGCACCATTAAGTTTTACTATCGCGTTGGCAATAAAGAGACTGAGACGCAAATAAAGAGATCGGAAGAAGGAAAATGCTCGACGCTCCTACTAATACCACCAATCCCCGAACTCTGGTCGTCAAAGTTCTCAGGTAAGCCTCAGGGAAGATGTCGTTCCTTCACTTCTAGTCTAGGCCCCAAGGTAACCCGCTCACACGGTTTCTGTATAAAGTCCGAAGACTGAGCCTTAATCACAGCACACCCGTTCAGCTCGGAAACAAAGGGCCAGAAACTGCAAGGAAAGAAGAAAAATTCCTAGTCGGACCAAAGTCCAACCGCGACACCAACACAGACAAACAGCAGGTGGAGACGCTAAAGTTCTTGAAAACCAAGCGGGCGGAAGTGACATAAGCCATTCCCCGGAAGAGGCGGGCCTTGGAGGAAGCGCGACCAATCGGGGCCTGGGAGCAGTTCCGGCCTGCTTGTGCGGGAAGGCGGGGCCTGGGCGACTACTAGCGGGGCTGGCCCTTGCGAGGCGACTGGAGGTGGTTACTGGCGCTGGAGCTGGGGCTGAAGCGTTCACGCCATGCGGAAGGCGGCAGGGTCCCAGCTCCGCATCCCGGCGCCCCTTCCTCGCACGGCTGCGGCCCGGCGGCCGCAGCAGTAGTGCCACCTTTGTTCGGAGCCCGCGTCTCCGGCGGTGTCAGCGCTCCCGCAGCGCTCGGCCGGCGCCCGCGGTCCATGCGGCTGCGGGGCCTGCGCGAGGGCTCCGAGCGGAGGCGGCGACCGGGCGGCATGCGATGGGGAACTGCTGCTGGACTCAGTGCTGCGGGTTGCTTCGCAAGGAAGCGGGGCGGCTGCAGCGCGCAGGCGGCGGAGGGTAAGCCAGGCCGGGGCGCCGCCCGCTTCCCTCAGGTCTGGCGGCGCTTGGTGGGGAAGGGAGAACCTGTGGGGCCGACTAGCGGAGGCCCTGCTGGGGCCAGGGGCAGGCGTTCTTCGGGAGCGAGCTGGAGGAGGGTGTAGTGAGTCATGCCTGCCACCCGGACAAAGGTCCCCGCAGACACCTGTCTCACGGGAAGGTGTCACAGAGGTGTCTTCTCAGGAGGCTGGGGCAGTGGGATGAGTTCTGCCACAAGCTGAGTACACTCTGCCTTGAGCTTGACTGTAAAGCCAAAGCTTGCATTTAGCATTTTATCTTCTTTAATCCTTGACCGAGAAGGTAAGAATCCGGCCCCAAAGTTGATACCTCGGGCGAATTTTAAGCAGATGTCCTCTGATTGCTGGAGTAAAATAAGGTTCCAGGCGCCGAACTTTGTTATGTGCGGACAGTTGCCAGATTAATGAGTTTCTACTGGGCATTCAGAGTTTTGGTTCAGATAATTATACGTGGGCAATATGCCGTTCTTTCATATAATTTTATTACAATTGGAGAGGAGCATTCCATGCCATAATTACTACCCCAGATTTTAGAGCGCTAGGTAAAGCAAAGTGTCTAAACCTCACTTCTCTTGATTAAAATTGATATGGACTAGGGTTTCTATCCACAATATCAACAGAATAGCAAAGTTGTATGATTATTATATTTTTTATTTCATAGACTATTGAAAAACTGGGGCGAATCCCTTTGGAGTTGGCTTTGTTATTATCTCCCAGGAATTTAGACCTGGAATTGAAAATCTGAACCAAGCCTCTTTGTGTAGTAGGATATGTTGCACTTTGTGAAACACTGCTGAATTTTCAGCACCTGTCCCACTTAAGCATATGCTAGCTCAAACCAAATGATTTATAATTTGAATCTTTTGTTGATAAGAATCTTATATTTACTTATTCATCAGGCATTGTATTACCTCACTAATCATAGCTCGAAAGGAATTGTAAGGACTTAGAGATTTTGTGCTGCCTTTAGTATTTGGGTTTCCCAGGCATATGTGCTATTACTAAAAGGGTATGGAAGCTATTTCATTTTGTTATCATGTAATCTTATTGGTCTTGGTGTTTGGGTGTCTGATTGGTCGTGGTGTTTGGGTGTGCCCTCTAGTTATGCTGCCTTAGTAGGCTTGCCTAAGGACTAATGCAGTGCAGTAATTGCTTTATTATATATCATTGCACTATAGGATATTAAATTCTAACACCTATGAGAAACAAGTTCTAAATGAGTAAGCAAAAAAATGTTTGATTTTGAGCTAAATTACATGGTGCTTGGGGGGAGCTCACAGTGATTTTTACAAGCTGGTTATGTTTTCCTTAGAGGATAGCATTGAAATTGTTAATCTACATCCTGAGCTTGGCAGCATAGGAGAGCTATGAGCCCAAAGGCCAGAAAGATCCAGAAGTAGCACGAGGAAGTCAGTTGATCATTGTGAGTGTTGGATATAAGTGTGTCATTAAAAACCTAACAGTAGCTGGGTGTGGTGGCGCATGCCTGTAATCCCAGCACTCGGGAGGCTGAGGCAGGAGGATTGTTGTGAGTTCGAGACCAGCCTGAGCTACAAAGTGAGCTTGAGGCCAGCCTGAACTGCATAATGAGACCCTGTCTCAAAAAGACAAAAAAAAAAAAAAAAAACCTAACAGTACAGTGAATCTGTACTGGTTTTTAGCAAAACTTAAGTGTGTGCATGTGTATATGGGGGGGATGGTTTATAGGGGCTTGAACCCAGAGCCTTTACACTGAGCTATGTCTCCAACCCATTTATTATTTATTTATTTATTTATTTATTCCCAGTTAGAGGCAGGGTGACACTAAGTCACTAAGTTGCCCAAGCTGAGCTCAAATTTACCATCCTTTTGCCTGCACCTACCAGAGTTATACAATTAGGCATGCACCACCATGCCAGGTTTGGCAAAACTCCTTGAACAAATCTTGTTGAGACAGGCAATCAGTGGGTTGTGGCTGCTGCTGTCATCTAAAACCATTTAATGGTGATATTGATCCTGTTTCTTGTAATACATAAACAGGTTTTGACAGTTTCCTTACTTGAATCTTGTGATTACCTTACAGTTGAGTATTAAGCATGACTTTTTAAAATCAGACTTCTCTAAGTGCATACAGAGAAATGAATATCATTGTTTATGTAGTAATGTTTGCCTTTTTTTTTTTTTTTTTTTTGACCTGGTTTTTGCTTTTGTAACTAATTCTTCTAGGAGTGAAATGTTGGGGATTAGTCACAGAAGTTTGATTTGACTTCACCATAATGACCACAGGTAGAAAAATAGGGCATCCAGGGCTACTGTGGATGAACTTGAACTGTACTTCACAGGGGTGCTTCATGACCCTGGGCCTGGTTTTGTACCTTTGCAGATTTCCCAGTGGTACCTCAAAATCAGATCACTTGCTTTATACCATCGTTTAAAAACCAAAATTATCAAAAATACTAGAGGATTCTGGTGCTTTATATTCTAGAATCTCTCTAGAGTAGTCAAAATATCAGTATCAGTGTTGAGGTACTTTGGAAGCCTTATTACTAATAAGGTTATGCATGATTAAACAGCATTTTAAATGTCTTTAAGAAGTAAGATTTAGACATCCTAATGAATTGTCTTCTATTAAGTTTAGCCATACAACACTTTCTATAAGGCTCCATCTGCTGGTCAGTTCTATTTCTCTGGGCAGTACTAGAAATCTTCTGTATAGACTTTTATCATGTCCTTCAGTTTTATTTTTCTCAGGTTGAAGACCCAGTTATATATTGTTCTGTTACATCTTGTTTCCCAACTTTGTATTGCTATATGATCTTACACAGAGGTTCCACTTAAATGTGTTAAAGTTGTAATCGTGTTGTATGTCTTTCTCAATATTTTAACATTTCGCCCTCTTGGCTCCAGCAACAAAGTTTTGGGAATCATTCACAATGACTCACTTTTCCTTTCCTGGTATAAATAATTTTAAATAAATTTATCATCATTCAGTTACATCCTGTGCACCAACACTTTTGTAAATACTTTACATCAATTCATTTATTTCTCACCATATTGCTATGAAGCAGTAAGTACTTTTACAGATTCAGTATCTTTTACCAAAATGCTTGAGACAAGAACTGCTTCAGAGTTTGTTTTTCAGGGTGGATGTCAGGTTTGTATTTACATACCATAATGATATAATAGAGGTAGGAAGCAACTTAAAGCAGCACAATTGATTTCTGTGTCATCTGTACCCCATACATACAGCCTGAAGGTTAGCACACTTATTTTTGCAATCTGTTACAAAGTCAGCTGTGGAATTTCCTACTTATGGTGGTATGTTGGTATGGAAAAGTGTCAGATTTGAAGCAGTTTAGATTTGGGGTTTTTGGAGTAGGAATGTTCATATGGTATAAGTAATAATTTGCCCAAGATAGCAGAGCTGGGATTGCAGCCCAGGTCCCTCTCAATTCAGGGTCCCTCTTCTTAAGCATTAATCATGCATGGCTCCCTATTCTGTGAACAAATATTTGGTTTGTCTCCATTGTCTTGTACTTTGTCACTGTAAGATCTAAGGAATACTTCACAGCTGCTGGACTCTGACTCAGAGAAGCTGTGTGGCTATCCTTTGTAGCATCATTTTGATTTAGTTACCCCATTTTTCTGGCTGTTCTTGTTCCTTCTGGCTGTTCAGTGTGGAGTTTTGCTCTGTCTTCTGCTGTTTCTCTTCACCATGTACATTACTACCTACCTCTGAAGAAATTTCATCCATTCTGTGATTTCATCTGTCAACCCTGCTACATTTCATCTTCTGCACACTGTTGCCTACTGAGGAGATTTACATGTGTCCTGCTCAGTCAGTAAAAAGAAAAACTTCCATTAAAAATAACATGGAAGGTCCGGGGAGATGGCTCAATGGAATAAGCGCTTCCCTGGCAAGCACAAGGGCCTGAGTTCAATCCCCATTTCTGCAAAAATTAGATAAATAAATAAGTAAGTAAGTAACATGAAAGCTGTTCTAATTTCAAAACATCTTAGTGCATTTATAAATCTTAGTATTTTGCCTCTTTTGATAAGTTACTGTCCTTCAGTTAATAATACTGAGTTTAAACCTGTGGAGGTAACTTTGCTTTATCACTTCTATTCTCTACCATTCTCTCACCATGCCTTCAATATTCTATATATAAGAAGAGCTGTATTTGTTCCTGTTGTCTTCAAATAGTGTTCCCACCCTGTGTCTTTATAAGTGATTTCTTCTTCATTCATCACCTTCCTTATTTAACTTGCTCCCTTCTCTTGAGATAGTGCTCTTTCTCTTAGGAAGTAGTGTTTTCTACAGATTATCTCTGCTCTGTATCAAAGGTTGGCACACGTTTTTAGCCTTGGCAGGCTGTATGAGCCTTGTTGCTACTATTCAGCTTTGCACAGCCATGCACAGTGTATCAGCACTGGGTAGGGGCCACAGGCCAGTAGACCTCCACTTACTAAATAAATACTGGGCTAGATTTGGGCATGGATTGTGGTTTGTATACTACAGTAAGTGCTGAGAGTACCTCAAGTGTTCCATTATGTTTGTCCATTCTTAGTATCTCATGTTTGTTGAGTGAATAGTTTGAAGATATTATTTATGGACTTTTAGGATCTGCAAAGCAGTGTTTTCTCTTGTCCTTGTTTTATGTCTCAGTTCCCTGACTTTTGCAAATATACTATGTACTCATTTGTATACTTTAGCATATGTTCTATCAATACTATATTATGTGGATTTATTCCCCCTTTTAAGAGACTATTTACAGTCCCAAAGAAAATGTTTTAAATTGTTGCCCAGAATGCATGTTTCTAAAATGCTGTAGCCAGTCATCTGATTTAAGAGACTGATTTGTGCCTTCACATGTTTTTTTATCTTCGAAAAATAAAATGTGTAAGACATTTCTCCTGACATTTCAGAGGTAGGAAGTTAAGTATATGAGTACCAAATGTTACACCTTTCTATTGTATCTTAAAACTGCCCTGGGGCTCCATTTTGAACCTTATTCTTATTTTTCCTTCATGTAATTTTCTTCCTTGTGTACTTTTTTCATTATGATGTGAAAGTGCACAGCTTTCCCGGCTGCCTATTACTGGTGAGCTCAGTCATCTTGTACAGCTCTCTGAAATACATACATAATTGCCTACCCAGTATTTCTGGTTGGGTGTCTGATTAACCTAAAGTCATTTTGTAAAGCTGTACTCGTCCTTGTTTCCTTCACATAGGCTCTTTCTCATCCCCCACTTTTTTTCCTTATAGTTTCTAGTCAGATTTTATTGGTACATTTGAGGTATATATAATGGTGACATTCATCATAGAGAATTTGCACCTATACATGATGTAACTTGATTTTGTTCCCATTCCCTAACCCTCCTTTTGATTCCTCCTCCCCTCCCTGTTTACAAAAACTTTGTTTCCATTTTTTCCTTTTTTCATTGTTGTTATCTTCCCCTTCTTCCCTTTCCCCTTGCCCCCAACTTTGTTTCCCTCCCCATTTGATCATTTTCTTTCTATTTCACAGTACCTATTATACAATTTGCTCTTTATGTACATTTTTGGTTTCTCACATCAGAGAAACAGTATACTGTTTACACATGTGTATACAATTTATTTCACTCAACAGTATGATCTCAAGGGACATCCATTTACCTATGCATGTCTCAAGCTTATCCTTTATGGCAGAATATACTCCATTGTATATATATTTTAAAAAACACATCTTTTTTATCCACTTAACAGTTGATGGGCATTTGGCCTGTTTCTAAGATTTGGCTATTATAAACTGCCTCTGTAAACGTGGGTGTGCACATACCACTGTGGTATGATGCTTTTAATTCTTTTGGGAGGATACCAAAAAAGGGAATAGCTTAGTTGAGTGGAATCTGTAGTCCTAGCTTTTTGAGGAATCTGCACACTGATTTCCATAGTGATTGCAGCAGTCTGCATTTCCACCAACAAAAATAAGGTTCCTTTTCCTCCACAGCCTTGCTAGCATTTGTTATTGATTGATTTCTTGAAAATAATCTTCCCTCTCTGGGATGAGATAGAATCTCAGCATTGTTTTAATTTGCATTTGCCAAATAACCAACAATGTTGAACACTTGTTTCATATATTTTCGTGTATTTATTTTCATCTGCTTTAAAAACCACTCAAATTATTTAATGAAATTGATAGGGAAGCAGTACTCCCAAGTTCATTCATGGAAGCAAGCATTGCCCTGATACTAAAACCAGAGAAAGAACCAACCAAGAAAAAGAACTACAGGCCAATCTTCCTGATGAACATAGATGCAAAAAAAAAAAAAAAATCTCCTTTTAAAAAGATCTACTCATTTTTACTGCTTTATTTTCTTACCTTCTGAGTGCTAGAAAAAAGTCACCTAAGTTGTGAACCTGTGGAGTGTGCTGTGTGAATTCCATCCTCTCGATCCTTCCTGCCTTAGTCCAGACCCTTCTGTCTTCTGCATGTGCAGTCCACCTTCTTAGTAGTGCTGTTATGTTTGTACCTCTCTAATCTGAAACTAAGGAAAGAACCACATACCTTACTTAGTCTCCCAGATCTTCCTCTGTTTTCATTTAACAACTTGAGATTTGTCTCCATGTGATGTCTCCATTTCTTTCCTTCTCACTCAGTCTTCCAGGTAAGACTATTCCCCTCTACCTGTCCCTCTGAACCTCTGTCCCCTGCGTGTGACCATTTTTCTATAGTCATTATGTGTTGGAGTTCTCTGGCGCTTATTCTCCTCACAAACTCTACCTGTTGAGGAGTGACCTGTGTGAGGATGCCAGCATAGGAGCTGCACTTGCATCTCATGTCCCAGCACATGCTCAAGAATGACTGTCTCTGCCTCCTAGACAGCTTCATCATCCCCCAACTTCTCCTGCTGCCACCTTCACCCAGCCATCATCAATTATTAAGTAGATTTCCAGTGTCCTGTGCTGCCATGGGGCTCTTTCCCCTCCCCATGTTCTGATTCCACTTTATTTTTCGTCGTCATATTGACCACTCCATTGATTGTCTGCCTGGTGTTTGTTCCCCTTTCATACAATTTAAATTCCATGAGGTCAGAGACTTCATTCTCCTCTCTGCAGTACTTCAGTAACACTTGCCACAAAATAAGTGCTCAGTTGAAACATGTTAATTAAGCAGACAGGCTGCCAAGCAGTAAGTGGGTATGTCTCCCATCTAATCCTGGCTTTGGCTAATGTAGCTTGCATTTTGGAGTCCAGGCAATTTTAAGTGTAAATTCATACCATCCTTACATAATGACTATAGAGAAAATGGTCACATGCAGGGGACAGAGGTTCAGAGGGACAGGTAGAGGGGAATAGTCTTACCTGGATGGAGACATCACATGGAGATTCTTCATTTTAAAGGCTTACCTTGCTTTTTGGATGAAGAGTGAAAATTTTTAGAATCTTTAATATGGCTTTCAGGTCCCTGCATTATCTATTACTTATCTTTTTTATTTCATCTGTGTCACTCTGCCTTGAATCCAGTCTTCCATTTGCACTTAGGTAACACCTCCTAGCTCATCTTTTAGATGCCAGTTTAAGAATTATTTCCTACAGTCTTCCCAAGCCACCTTGAGGCTCTGGAGGATAAAAGCTTTTTACCATCATGGAACGATCTTTTCTTTCAGCACTATCTGAACTGCTATGATGATTTGGCTAATGACTGTCTTCTCTCCTAAGGGAAGGAGTCCATACTGGTTTTTGCTTACTGTTAAATACATGGCTCCTATTTAGAGTACTGGGACATAAAAGGTATTTGGTAAACATTTGTTGACTGAGTAAATGAAGACAGCTTTCTGAATATGTGATGTTCTTTCTATTTACACTGTTCACCTTTTTGACCCACTCTGTCCTCCTTGGAGGCCTAGGAATTTTTTTTGGGGGGGGCAGGGGTCATTATTTTTTAATGCCTTCTGCTAAACATATACTTCTCAAAGCACGGTTGTCAATTTATGTGCCTGTCTGCTGTGTGACTGTGAGCCTCCTGGGTATATGGATCAACTTTTGTTCACTTTTGTAATTCAGATACATAGCTATAGTAACCTAGGGAAAAGAGAAAAATGGAAAAATCAGTGCCCCGATGTATAAATGATGATGGTTTCTGGAAGAGGAAAGTGGTCAGTGACTTCAGGTGCTACGCACAAATTACAGCAGCTAAGTAAGAAATAGAAGACCTTGTATTAGTTTTCCTCCAAATCAGACTGTTCTTTTGAAACATGTTGAGAGGATATATGTGTCTTCCAAGGCATAAAATTTACTTTCTGCATAAATTCTTTCTAAATTTATGTTCATAAAGAAGGAACTTATTAAACAATAAATGTTATTGTTTTTCTCTTTTTTACTGGTATTAATCAGGGTCTCCAGAGAAATAGAACCAATAGGAGACAGCTGAACCCTACACAGAGTGAGATTTATGTTAAAGATTGGTTCCTGTAGCTGATGCTTAGTCTCACTGTCTGCCATCTACATGCTGGAGACAAAGCCAGTGGTTGTGAGTCCCAGCTCCTGGGCCAGTGAAAACCAAGTTCTCAGCTCCAGCAATCAGGCAGAGAGAATTCCCTCTTTACCTTATTGTTCTGTTCAGGCCCTTGTTGGATCAGTTGATGTCCACCCATAATCTCCACTTAACCTTCCAATTCCAGTGCAGGTCTGTTCCAGAAAACCCTGGCAAATGAACGTCGAAATAATTTTTAACCAGATATCTGAGTATCTGGTGATCTAGTCATGTTGACCCATGATAGGACCTATGTAAACACCATCCCTAGAAGATGTATTGACTTTTTTTTTATTTTCCTGTCAGATTTGAATGGTTAAACTTCCCATCCACATATTTGATATTAACTAAAAAGCAATATGTCTATCATCATCTTTGTAATAACTCTTGCCAGGGATCTTATTTATAACCTTTCCACCCTTTGTACAGAGAAAAAAATGGGAGTCTTGGGAAGCTTTAATTTTTAATAGACTTTAGGATGATTTAACTTGGTTGTTCATTTATTTTTAGTGTCAACTAGAAGATACAGGAAAAGGCTTTCGTACTGTATTTTAACAAATATAACACAGAAGAAAAGAACAATACCAGTGTAGAACTCCTGAGTAACTTCCTTAGGAAAAGTGTTTACCTGCTATGTAAAATAACATGAGAAGCATATAATCTGTAGTTTTAGTCTATTCTCAACAAGACTGAATTTGTCCTTGATAAAAGGTTATCTTGATGCCTAATTTGATTATTTTGATCGATAAATAAGTGTGTGCAAGAATCTTCACTTCAGTGCCATAGTAGTTCAGTCTCCCAAATTCCACTATTTTGCACCATCAGTAAGAGTGTAAAGCTTCAGAAACCACCTTGCCTCTTTTCTATCCCTCTAATATCCTTTGCACATGCAAGTTCATTTGACATCTTTAGCTGTGGTGCAGTGGGCATGCAAACACCCACTTTAGCGGCAGCTCTTAGGGCCAAGAGGATTTATGCATAAGTGAGGGTTCAGGGATAACTTTGGAGAGCTCTAAACTGATCAAAGGGAGGAACGTTTATGTCTCTTTCCTTTAAATTGTTGTTATTGGAGCCCCACTGTTTCATCTGCTCAGCTTTCTCCCTAGTCAACAATTGAATGATATGCATACCCGTGAATGGAATCGTTGCCCACATTGCAGAATATCTCACCTTTCCTTCCAAGGCATGTGATTGAATGCATGAGATAAATATATATATGTGGCCATTACTGTTTGCTCCACATTTTATTTTATTTTTTAACTTTTATTCATTTTAATGAGAAAAAAAGATAAAATAGCAATGAAACAGTTTCAAGAACAGGTTAGTGGGACAGTTACAATAATTAATACATTGCATATTGTCTTCATTGTAGTTATTCAGAGGACAAAATATAGACATGAAATCTTGTAAAAATAGAGAAGGATTTTTTTGGGGAGCAGGCTGGCTCAGGCTGCCTTAAGGGTGGGTCTGGTACAGCATATGGAGCTGGGGATCAAACTGTAGGCACTTGAACAACTGAGCTAACCCTCAAGCCCCTCCACATTTTTTGACACTACTCCATCTCATGACACCTTATGTCTTGGTTTTCCTACACTTTTTTTCTCTTATACATCCACTCTTGACTGCCACTTTTCTTATAATACATTTAATTTGGGATTCTGACATTCCTTTCCATCAACTAATTTTCCAGCCTATCCCCCAAACCACATCGTTTTTATCTTCTGAATGTGTCTTTAATCTTTCTATTCTCCTCATTGACACCATCCTAATCTAGCCAGGTGTTTCTTACCTAGCTCGGATTTGCTTGTACATTATTCATGTATTCATTCTATGCATTTATAACTACTCACTTCCCTACAATTCCTGTGGTTCATGGTACCTCAGGGTGCATGCAGCTTTTTCTCTACTGCTCTCCTCTTGAAGAAATGAATGATATTCATAGTCCTCTGTAATGACTTCAGTACAGTGAACAGGGCTGTATTCTGTAGGTTTATCCTGGGTCTAGGGTAATGATTCTTATTAGCTGGAGTGGTTATTCAAAATTTCCATTTTCATAGAGGTAGCTCCAGTTTGTTCACTCATTTCTATGCATATAATGTTTCACTTTACGAATAGCCCTTGATTAATGTATTTAGTTTGTCTGTTCTGTTGACTGGCATGTCTTCTTTTTGGTGTTATACTTTGGCTGATACTGTGATGAATCTGCACATACCTTAGATACACACATACCTGGGGTGGAATTGCAGGATTGTAGCTTACACATATCTTCAGATGCACTAAATAATGTCAAACTTCTTCAAATTATATCAATTTATACTTTCACTACCTGAATTTCTGGTGTTCTCATAGAAGGTAATACTAATACTAAGTTACTTTTATGATAGCAGTGAAAAATACAAGAAGCTACGAATAAGTCAATAATAAATGTGTATGACTGGAACAGCTTAAACTTCATTAAATAAATGGAGAAACTCAGGATGTGTATGATGTCCAATTGCTATTGACTAGAAATTCATTCAGCACAATTCCAATTAAAATCCTAATTGGGTTTTCCTAGAACTTGATGCACAATTCCACAAATTTGGAAGGTGTCTTGGTTACTTTTCTCATTGGTGAGACAACACTTGACACCCAAGTCAAAAGAGGAAAGGTGTATTTCAGTTTGCAGTTGGTGGAGAGTTCAGCCCATACCCTGGTTCCCAGGCAGAGTAGCGTGGCAGAGGAGAAACAGTCTATGACAGGGGAGGCAAGAGGCAGCAGTGAGCCTGCCTTCATTGTTTCCCTTTGTATTCTATCCAGGCTTCAGGCTTGTTGGTTAGTGACATCCACACCTAGGGTGAGGCTTCTTTTTTCATTAAGTTTAGTCACACCCAGAACTGCAGAGCCAACTAGAGGACTAATCCAGACCATATTATATACACTTAATTCCGTATTTACACACCTTAGACGCAGCCACTTCTTTTTTTTTTTTTTCCTTCATGTATTTAGCACAGGGTCTATTGGGTCTCATTAGGTAGATTGTACTTGTAGTGATTCTCCTGTTTTCAGCCTCCCAAGTGCTGGGATTACAGGTACGTGCCACCATGCCCGGTCTCAATTGAGGTCTCAGCATGCCCCAGGGGCTGGACCAACAGGGCACACCAAGGATCGAACCCAGCCACCACGCTCTGCCTAAGCAGGTACTTTAGTCCAATGAGCTATCTGGGCAGCCCTGCAGCCACTTCGGAAGAGCTCTGCCTATAAATGCACGAGACAATTAAATACAAGCTCTAAGAGAAGGTAATTTGTTCTGTGAGATAAGTCTCTAATAACTAGAGACCTGTCATATTGGCACAAAGACATGCGTAAGCAGAGTGGAATATGGCAGGCAGTCTGAGAGGGAAGCTCAGTAATCATTTTTCACAAGGTGATCATTTCATGTCAAAGTGGGAAAATCATTGCTTCACAGAAACAAGCTGTCCGGACAAAAAGCCTGTAATTGGAGGTGGTTTTATGCATTGTGCCTATTTCAGGGACTCATTGCTATTCTTATCTTCCCTATTTCTACTCTTAACAATGTACTGCAGTCTCCTGCAAGTGGTGTGTTACTGTTGTATTGAGTTTTGGTCAACTGGGGATTGGAAGCCTTCCTAAATCACTATTGTTATTTTCTCCTATTGTTTAGCATGGTATTTACAACATTCACACCTCTGGGACTGCATGAACTTGGAAGTTTTTAAGGGTTATGTTGTCATTACAAAATAGCTTTAGTATTTGACCAAAGGTATAGAAAGTAGAAAACAGTGGTTTTTATCATCCTATTTTTGTTTAAGTAATTTGCATAACAGAAGAAGGTTAAGACCCATATTTATTCACTTTATAGTGGGTTGGGGTTTTTTGTTTGTATTTTGGTAAATTTAGGGAAGTTTGTACAGTTTAACCATTTACATGTGTGCTAATAAGAATTTTTAAGAAGTAGGATGGCTAACCTTTGTTTTTAGATTCTTAAGTAATTTCAAATATGATTTTCTTTTTAAATGGCAGCAGTTACTCCAACTATTTAGTAAAACACTATGAATAACAGTCATATATGAATAATAAAAAGTAATGTTTCTTAGATAACACAGAGACTTTTAAGACTCCACTAAAAGCACATATATTGAGCAATGTTATATGTGAGCTTCGCACAATTGTAGACTCAGGATGTATACTTTATGTAGGACAGCAGACTTTTCAGCTGTTGAACTATGATCAATTAGGATAAATTGAAGAAAAGTGAATCCTTATTTATCTGTGTTTGACCATGGACAGATGTTGAAAAGACCTCAGTTACTGAGTTGGATGTTTTATATCTTTTGGCACTAAATCTTTAAAATTCAGTGTATAGGGCTGGGGAGCTAACTCGGTGGTCTAAGCGCCTGCCCGGCAAGTGCATGAACCTGGGTTTGATTCCCCAGTACTGCACACTGTGGTAGCCCCGGAACCCTGGATGCACTATGCCAACCCCTAAAGCCAGGTGTGGTGGTGCACACCTGTAATCCCAGCACTGGGGAGGCAGAGACATGAGGGTTGTCACTACAAATCCAAGCTGCAGAGTGAAACCATGTACCAAATAGATACATACATACATACATACGTAAAATATGTTTTTTTAAAAAATCTAGTGTGTATTCAACATACTGGATACACGTGTCATAGCCTTCAAAATTCCAACTGGCCACATTTCAAGTGCTTGATAAGTGTACATGGCTGATAACAAGCATATAAGACAATGCAGACCTGTCTAACGGGTATCCAAGAATTATGAAAAGAGATTTACACAAAATACATGCAACTCAATTCCTGGCCCTTTGTGGCTACTAAGCAAATATAAGTCTGTCATTGCTCTCCATTATTTATGTTAATAGCTTGTTGTCCTTTGGATTTTGTAATATTATATGTAACTGGAAATTTCAAGTCAATAACATATTGACTTTTCTTGAAATTGAAGAAAGCAAAATATTCTTGTTATTTTTCTAAAGTAACACTAATCAAGATTTTCATTGAAAGTTGTTGGAGATGTACTTTAATTATTTGATGTTAAATTTCTGCTTTGGAGAATGATCTAGCTTTTTTCTTTTCTTTTTATCTTTTGCTTTTTAAAAAATACTATCACCTTATACACAACTGAAACTTCTTCCTTGGAAAGATTCTCAACCAGTATCAGTGTACCATAATGAAATATTACTGTGGAGAGCTTAGAACACGGAAAGATTCTCAACCAGTATCAGTGTACCATAATGAAATATTACTGTGGAGAGCTTAGAACACTTAACTAAAACTAGCCCTGTGATTTTCCTACAATTATTCTGTTTCATTTAAACATAATTTTGTTTAGGCAACTATATTGATGATTTCCCTGTGTCCCAGGGTTTCCAGCCTTACTGGATCAGATATAAAAAATCTGATAAGTTCAGTGATTTAAAATAGCAGTCAGGAAACTATGCAGTACTTGTATATTTAAGTAAGGACAATCTTTTTTCTGTGATTCAGAACATAGAAAGGAATTGTAAAATCCCATACTTAGCACTACCCACCCTAGAAACAGACCCATGGGTGCCTCTACAGACCAGGTTTGTGTAAACCTTGGCCACATTTGTTTCCCTGTTTTAATGTTCTTTCATTTCCTCTACTTAATAGTTTTCTCTAGATGTTATTAGAGTCTTAAAACCTAATAGCCATTCTTTTCTTATTTATTTATTTATTTATTTATTTATTTATTTATTTATTTATTTATTTTGTAGTGCCGGGGATTGAACTCAGGACCCTGCACTTTATCTGTTGTGTGTGTGTGTGTGTGTGTGTGTGTGTGTGTGTCTTTCCTGTATTTCAGGGAAAGTCTATAGGGTCTAGATCAGACTCATAGTGATTCTCCTGTTCACAGCCTCCCAAGTGCTGAGATTACAGGTGCACACCACCACATCCAATCTCATTCCTTTCTTTAAGATAATGTAATGTGTCATCCATTAGCTATTACTTATATGGTGGATCATTGACTTACAAACTCAGTCCTATTGCAAGGGCTGGTTATAAATCAAATTTGTTGTAAGTCAAGACTTTCCATTATGTAAGAAATAATATGTTCTAATCCTCCCAGCTTAACTACTAACTTTTTATAATAACAAAGGGTTGTATCATTTGCATCATTTTTTGTACACACCAATAATTTTCGTAGTGTATTTACCAAAAAAAGTATAACAAAATTATAAAAATGCTTTGTTTAACAAAATTAACAATTTTATACTGTTCTGACCATTGAAGGGGACATCTTTGACTTGTAGGAAGGGAGGATGAAATGGAAGGTGGTTATTGTTTGGAAAGAAAATCCCTTTCCATAAAAACATCAGGGATATGGCTCTCTGGTGTCCTTTCTCAATCTTTGGGAGAGTCTAGGACCAACTTCTGGCTCACTGGGTCTCAACCTTTTCAGAACTAAAAACAGGTCTAAGGTTATCTATTTCTACTTTTCTTTAATGGTGTTTGTCATTAAGTATATGAATACAATGATTGGCCTTTTCTCCTTCATGATGGACCTTCTCTACAAATGTTTGTTGCTGTGCCCACTTTTCTCAGTATTTCCTTTATTTCAGAACAAGAACTTTGCTACACTGATTGCTGGTACTCCTCTTCTTCAGAAATTTCAGTTCCTACTCTCTTGCTCAGATAGAAGTTGCTGAAGTTCCTCAGTAGACAGTTCCTCTGAGTGTTCCTCCACCAATTCTTCTATATCATCACTGTATCTCCAAGCCTATGGACTCTGCTCTAGTGACACTGTCATTAGCCAGATGGTCCATTGAGGGCTCAAGTGCCCCTCACAACCTTTAAAGTCTCTGTAATTTTAATATTGTATAATTTTAGGCCACACTTTCTTCAGTGTCCTTAGAGACATTGTCCCGGCTTTTCTTGGCTTACCCACACAGGAAAGGATGTGGTAGCATTCAGAACTCTTTTTTTTTTATTTTATTTTATTGAAGAACAAATAGCAATGAGACTATTTCAAATCAAATTAGCAGGACAGATTCAATAATTAATGCATTGCATATTGTTTTCATAGTGGTTTGTTGTCGAACAAGGTGCATACATGATATTCTACTTACAAACACTATTAGAGCAGATGTCTCTAATCAATGAATTAAGAGAATGTAGCTGTATACTTATTTTTTAAAGCTGAATTGTAATACAGTTTCAATAATTAATACTTTCTACTTTGTTATCTTCCCAGTGGTTGTCCATAGTACTAGAAGCCGACATAATATCCTGTCTAACCACTATGAGTACAAATATTACTTCTCATAGAATTATGCAGAAGTACTGCATATTTATCCTTACTGTACTGTTTATACAGTTCTTCCTTTGTATCCCCTTTATTTTGTTTAGACCTGTCAAAGATGGGCACTCCAACCATTATAGGTGCCTGAACTCATTGACACAATCAAACATAGTCCAGCAGTCCACAATAATAGTGGGTTATCTGAAGAAGTTGTTGACTAGAGTGCATTCAGAACTCTTTAAGGGTTGAAATTGTATCTGAGATCATGTGGAAGCACTTCAGAAACAATTCAATTCCTTAATGTATAGCGTGTGTGTGTGTGTGTGTGTGTGTGTGTGTGTGTGTGTGTGTGTACCGGGGACTGAACTTGGGACCTTGTGCTTGCAAGGCAAGCGCTTATGCTGCTGAGCTATCTCCCTGGCCCTGTGTATAGCTTCTTAAAGTTAGCTATAACCCTCTCCCCTGTAGGCCTCAGTTGTATAGGGTAGGAGGAATGTGACTGAGACCCATGGGAATGCTCTAGCCAGTTCTTCCAAAACTCGGGTGAGGAGGAACACTGTCCATAATGAGCAGAGCCTTAAATGGTAAACCTTTGCGCTCTAGATGTTTCTTAATAGTAGGACAGAAAGCCTCCCTGATACACTTAAGAAAAAGATAAGATACACATAACACAGGCTTTTGTGTTAGATGTTACATAACCCCCTGCCTATTTTTCCTGACTTTCTTTTTCTTAATACTGTACAGGTCTCAAAGTGATAAAGCCAGAAGTTTTATCTTGAGGTCACCACTCACATTGGCACATAGCAATAGGGTTAGCCTCTCCATAGGCCTGTGGCCTGGCATTTTTCGTTTTTTTCCTGAGTAATGTTCTCCTGGGCATTTTCTTCGAAAAAAGGCTAGTTTCATCACAGTTGAAAATTTGATGAGAAAAAAGCCATTTTTCTGTGTCATTGTTTCAAATCGGTATATGTAATTTTCAGCAGCCCTTTGTCAGCACTGGCTGCTTTACCATGCCTAATTACTCTGTGAATCTTAGTTCTCACTTTAAAATTTTGAAACCATCTCTTTCTGGCATGAAATGTTTTAACATTATTACACATTGATCAATTATCCCTTACAGGGTCTGTATTTATAGTTCTAGCTTTTTCACAAATTACAAAGTCAGAGGCTGTAACCTGGTATTTGCCTTTCGTTTAGCCACACTAATAGCCTTTCTACATTGTCTAACACTGTGTGACTTACTAATATGAGCAACTCCTTTAGTAACGCTGGCTTCTTAATACAAATCTTTTCTCCATAAGATTGTTGAGATGATGGATTTTGACATACTACATATTAGTGAGATTAGTCACACAAGCACCACTCTCATTTTGAAGAGAAAACATTGTGATTGTTTTCTCTTCCTTTTCTTCTTTAGCTTGTTTTCTAGCTTTTTGGGGGGCCATTTTGGTAACTAATTTTAGTGATTATATAAAGCATAGATGGAACTCACATCCACAAGCATCTGGGCTCAGACTCATGCTTATATATGCTTTTCTGGCATCAAGAGTCTTTTGTTTACACCTGCACAAGCAGCCAGCGTTCAGGTCATAACTCAAGACTTTGATCTTCAGCTAAATCTAAAATGCCAGTGATAACCCAAGTTGTTGATGTCAGACCCATCATAATTCAAGTGTCCACTGTAGTTTTAGGGTTTTTTTCCATCTCTGTCCAGTATATTTAAAGGTAACTCACTTAGCCTCCCTCTGTACCACAAAAGTAGACTTGTTCCATTCTTTCATAGTGAGTGGAAGAAAATTCTTAAAAAACTGTCGGTCTATATTAATAATTAATTTGCATATGTATGGGGGAAATTCCTGACATCACCAACTTTGTCACTAGCCAGCACTCCTTGGGACAGGAAGAGAAAGTCAGAGATTTCCTGGGTTTAAAGTGAAGAAGAAAAATGCTTTTCCTGATCTGAGTCTGAGAAGCAGCCTTGGGGCTAATTATAGGAAGTACTTTTCAGGAATTTTTGAGCTGATATTTCTGAAAGTGTTATAATTTGGAATTCGAATCAAGGACTCTCACCCAGATTCTTAGCTTTGTGTAAATCCCAGACTGTAGGCCTCTAAAAATATAAACCTCTTGCCTTTTCTCATTTTCACAAATGACAACTCCATCCTTCTTACTGTGCAGACCTAAAACTTAGGTGATATTCTTGACACAAACTACTGCTTCTGTTACACTGGCAAATCTTATCTACTTCATGTTTGTGACTACTTTCGTTACTGCTCTTACTGTTTCATAACCCAAGCCAGCAGCATTTCTCTGTCATGCTATCACAGTAACTTTCTTGTTGACCACTTAAAACAGATTGGCTCATGAGTTCATGATCCTCCTGCGACATTCTTAGTAGTTAATACATTCTTAAGGAATGGTAGAATTGAAAAACATGATTTGTTTACCCTTCAGGGAAGCAGCAGATGGGCATATCGGTGGCTGTAACAACTATTCGTACAAGATTGAGTAAAACTTCCTGAAGGGTAGATCCACTGACAGTGCCTGAACTTCCATGTACATAATGTAAGGGAAGGCTCCTCATGGTTTGATTGAGTAGAAGACTGCATATGAAGGACTCCTGCCTTCAAAAATTAACTTCATCTTAACCAAGGTTTTTAAATAATATTCCAAGTTTGCATGGAGTACTGAGGATAGAAGAAGTTACAACACTGAAAGGAAAACTAACAGCCTAACCAAGAAAATGAGAAATTCTTCAGGATAAGTAGCAATTTCTATGACATCTGTTGGCATGGAAATAGGCAATGGTGCAGGGAGACCATGTGACTGACACAGAGGTATGAAAGGTCGGGCAAACACAGCACCTACCCTCATGTAGCTCCAGGAAGTCATGCCTATCGCATACAGAAAGATAATGAAGGAAACTGCAGTATAAATGGGACTATACTTTGCATGGTTTTAAGATACTGTTTAACTTTGCTAAGTATAATAAGGTAAATTCTTAAGATTCTTAGTAATTAGAGATGCAGATTGAGTTAAGGGTAGGAGAATGTGCCAGCCCACATAGCCCTCCCAGGAGAGCCAAACTAGAATAGTATAAATGAAAGATGGAAAAAGTCAACTTTGTAAGCTGAGGTCTGTGATACTCTTCCTTCTACCTTTGTGCATATTTGAAAATTTCACAGTATTTTTTTAAGTTAATGTCAAAAGCCCAAACTCTTCTGAATCCTTCTCTGACAGTGCAGTCTGATTTACTATGTGGCCACAAGGCCTGCCCCAACTGATGCTTCTCTGCGTTTCCCTCCTTTGTGCCCCAGCCTCCTGACGCCTTCACCTCCTTAACAGGGAGCCAAGCACCATTTTGCTGCAGAACCTCTGCATTTGCTTTTCTTTGATGTTGAGTTATTTTCCTCCAAGTGCATTTCATTGGGGTCTTAATTCCCATTATACCTGTCGTTTATAAAACATGGTCTCACCGTGTGGCCCATGCTGACCTTGAACTCAGTCTTCCTGCCTCAGCCTTGGAATGCTGGGCTTACAGGTGTGCTCCACCATGCCAAGCTCCAGTTGTCCTGATCAGAAAATCTGCCCTGAGCAGCCTGAATAACCAGCCTTCCTTCCCATGCTGTGGCCCCGCTGACTCAAGGGGTTTTTATGCTGTGCCAGTTCCTACCACCGAACACCTCCTTTGTGTGTTTACTCTCCAGAATCCCCAGGCTTAGAGCCAAGGCCCACTTGCTGCAGTCTGTTGCCACTGAGTTGTAAAGGTATAAACCTGAGGCTGCATTTAGTGCTCAGTCCACTGCACTCTCAGCTGCCCTGCTTCCGTCCCTCCCCTTTCTTCCTCCCTCCCCCTTCTTCCTCCCTCCCCCAAGCAGTCTGGCCTAGTTTCTTGCTCTGGAGCAGTTAAGAGAGGCCAACCCTGAACACTCTCCCTAGTCTTTAAACAGCTGGTGATGTAGATGATTCAGATCATCATTTCTTCATTTGCCAGAAATAGAGAGCTCTCTGAAATCTGAAATGGCCCTTTCAAACAATGGGTTTTCTAATCATTTAAAATATGTAGCATGTAGAAGCTATAGAAAACAAGCTATGGTTTTTGTATGACTTGATAGTTCATAAAGTATTCATAACCAAATTTAGTGCTTAGCGTACGTGGTTGGGGGATTCTATTCAGGCGCCAGCAGTATTTGCCTGAGTAGAAATAAACATGTATAATTCATATATATATATATATATATATATATATATATATATATATATATATATATATAATCACAGTGTGTCTCCACTTATTCTCAGGTAAATCCAGGTTAGAGCTTTTCTGCTAAAAACATTGCCCCTGAGTTTGCCAGACTGAATATTTAACTTCTCAATATAATCCTAGCATTTCTGGTAATAGCAGTCAATAAAGGACCTTTGTGAATAAGGTCTCCATCTAATCTATTTTAAAGGGCAAGTTTGAATTGCTTTCCTGTGTTTCTTCCATTTCAATTGTTTGTTGCTATTTACTATTTATTTGTCATTATAGCCCTTAGACTCCTGCTTGTTTATTAGTTAGGACCTGTGGGAGGGACAGAAGCCCACCCAGGTCATGCTGCTTTAAGTGAAGGATGGACTCTGTTGTATGGGTGCCCAGTTTCTCAGCAGCACCAGCAGGGCAGGACCGCAGCTGGTCTTAGAAGACATCGGTACTTTCCATGTTTTCAGCTGCCCTTCCTCTGGTGTGGGTTGTGAGGAAGTGGTCAGGAACGTGGTAGATGCAGAGAGAAGGGACCAGCAGGGTAACTTTCACAGCACAACACCTCTCAGGCTTCTACTGAAATTAACACATACATCTCTACATTAAATTTCAACAGAACCTAGTGTTCTACCATCTCATGCATGGAATACTAGGGGTATTTTCCCATTAGTAATGTTCTTCTCAGCTTTACACCTTGTTTTTACTGATGGTCTGTATTTGGTTACTCAGTGGTGTTGAACTTGATTTCATTATTCACTCATACCTTTCAGTGAGACTAGAAGAGGTGACAGTTTCATCAGAGACAGCTTTTTCATTCAGGAAAGAGTGATGGGTGCAAGAAAAGCACATAGCAGCAGAAGCAGGAGTGCTAGTGTCAGTGCCTCTCTAAATAAGAGATGAATCAAGGCACCATGCAGGGCAAGGCAAGGGCCCATGCGAGCCACGGCTGCAGGACACAGCTGCTACCTTTAACTTGCCTGGCAGCATTGAGTGAAGAATCATCTTGGGCTGGATACAAAATGTATGAGAGTAGTAAAACTGCCATGCTTGAATACAAGAATTAATACATGAGCCAGGGATATAGCTCAGCAGCATAAGCACCTTCCTGGCAAGTGCAAGGCCCCAAACTTGATGCCCAGTAACAGAAAAAAAAAAAAAAGCAACCATTTTTTTTCTAGTATTAGCAATGCATACTGTTAATTTTTTATCAAATAACACAAACAATAAGAAACAGGGGCCGGGGAGATGGGTCAGTGGAATAAGCGCTTCCCTGGCAAGCACATAAGGCCTGAGTTCAATCCCTGGTTCTGCAAAAAAAGAGACATACCTTGTTTTTTTTTTTTCCAATACCAGGGATTGAACTCAAGACTTGCCACATAAGCACTTACTCTACTGAGCCCCTGAAACATACATTCTGCTAGAAAACAGTAACTACCTATACTCACAGATACACACAGACATCCTTGTAGGTATCGGTATCAGTAGCTGCTTTGTACTCAAGTTGCCCAAGTGCCTCTGCAGTCGGTGCGGTACACCAGGGCTTCCCCAGCCGTGAATGGTATTCACGGGAAGTAAAGTCAGCATCACACAGTGCCCTCCCTGGATGAGCCAAGCACATGCATGAAACGTGAAAACAGGATGCTAATACTCAGTTTACAACCTGCAAGGCTGCTCCCTAGATGTCCAGGCCTGCTCTGGAGCCAGAGATTAAGCAATGTATTCATGCTGGACATGTTCCTTGCAGTCTATAGAAGAATAACACAAAATCTACATTTGCTAGTGATCATGGAACAGGCAGTACCCCTGTGTTGTATCTCAGCAGTTCAGTATTGTAGCAGGAAAAAATAGCCAACTGCAGTTTCATTGCTGTGTTTATTCTCTGGTCATAACAAGATGGTATTCTCTTCTATGAGCCTTACACACACATGCACATACATCTATATGTAACATGAAGTGTTCAGACCTGTCCTAAGCCCAAGCATCTGCCCATTTTTAAAACGGTGCTTTCTTTGCCAAGACCATAACAGAGGAGAGACCCTAAGTGTGTCGCTGGGTACCCCTTGGGGAAGGCCCCACCCTTTTTGGCATTTCAGCAGGTGCAGCAGTGAGACCTCATAATGTCCTGACATTTGGTGCTAAAGGAATTGAAAGGGCTCCATCCTGGACCCTTCTGTGCAGAGGGTGACACACTGTTCAGTAAAGAAGATGCTTCTCAGATTGCACTTAGGTTTCTGTCATGTGAGCAGAGGAGACTGAATAAAATCAAAGTCAATATTTACCACTATTTTAACAAGATTCTGGATACAGTAAAAATGAGATAAATTTTTTAATGTACTTCCATTTTATTATAGGTAGTTAGGTGAATTAATTTATTACAGGTTTAATAAATGTAAGTATCAAATGCATAATGAAGTTTAAAAATCTAGTGTGTATTGAGAAGTAGATGTGGTTGTTCCTTTTTGTATATATGAGGTACTATATATTAGAAAACTAAAAGTTGCCCTTGAAGAAATATTTGTATGTCATCACACTGAAGCTAGCTGTGACTTTTAAAGTTGTTTCTTTTTCTCTCCAGATCCAAGTACTTTAGAACATGCTCGAGGGGTGAGCACTTGACTATAGAGGTGAGTAGAATCCCAAGTTGGATGCATTTAAAAATAGTCTTTGAAGACAAAAGGGGCTTCCTTCACTAAGAGGAAAAGGTTTAGACCACATTTAGTTGGATTGTTTATATTTCAATTTTGTTATTCTGGTGAAGAGCAAAAGAGTTGGGGAAATAGGGAGAAGTTTGCAGATTAGGTAAGATCCTGGTATTGGAAGACTCTGCGTTGGTCTTGCCCTGTACAGCTCAGGAGAGGATGGGCCCCTCTGTGTGCAACAGCAGCTACCGGAGGCAGCAGTTCAGCCACAAGTTGGCCTCTCCGTAGAGACCTGAGCACAGCCCAAGCAGCAGTGTGGGTATAAGCAGATCCGTGTTAGGCAGAACACACCAATAGAAGCTCCTGAAGCCGCATGCCAGCCCCTTCACCTGGCACCCAAGGACTGCTGGTTTCATGTCCTACTGCACCTCTTTCCAGCACAGAGATTGTAGTCACCTGGTTCTACAGGTGAGAAATCAGAAGCTTAGACAAATGGAGGTGTTGGGCCGTATTTTACAGCTTGATCATTGTACTTCACCACCTTATATATATATTAAATAAGGAAGCATGTAAACTGGGAATTCAGTTTTTAAGCAATCACAAACTGATTCCAAAAATGAATTAAATTTAATAATTTTGTACAGCTTTGTTATCCTCTTGGGTTCTTGTATTTTCTAAACCTTTTTAATTCACTTAAACATTAACAGTAAAGCATGTTTTTCTTTCAATTGGTTATTTATCAAGTTATTTGTATTTAAAATATAGATATTTTAATAATATAATGTAATAGTAATGATCTTCCAGTAGGTCATTTGACATAGTAACATTCATTACATTCTAATCAATTTTTCACATTCCTTTCCTAGGAAAATATTGTTTTTGGGAGTAGTAAACACCATCCAGTGAACTTTGAGCAAATAATTATATGAATGAATAACAACATTAAGAGAAATTTTTATTTGGGTATCTTTTTAGTCCCTGTTTATCAGTTTTCCTCTCTGTGGTATTAATTTTTTTCTATACTCAAGTAAAGTGGAAAATTCTGGTTCTTTGGGTTAAAATGCCTATATGCAACAGTCGGTTCAGTTGAAAGTTTCATATAGGTTCTGCTCTATGTTGAATAATGCCATAAGTACAGTTAGTATAAACTTGCCTTGGCTATTTTGTAGGACCATTGAATATATCAAACTAGCAGATACATAAAAGCCACTTAAATACTGTATCTTATGAAAATAAAATGTATTATTTTTAAGGTAAAAAAGTAACAGTATCTGATTAGACAAGTATCCCTCCTAACACTTACTTTCTTGTTCTTTCAGTTTGAGAATCTAGTAGAAAGTGATGAAGTAAGTATTTACATTGTGATACAAAACTCATGTTTGTTATTCTCATGAGTTAATGAGAATATTAGCTATTTTCATTAGTTCTAAGTGTTTTGAATTTTATTTTAGAATTTTTTAAAAACTTCTTTCTTATCGTTTCCTAATTTATCATTTCTTAAAGTTTGCTAATTTATATTTGCAAAGATTCAGGGTTGGTTTTTTTTTGTTGTTGTTGTTGTTTTTGCGGAATTGGGGATTGAACTCAGGCCCTTCCATTTGCCAGGCAAGCACTTATTCCACTGAGCCATCTCCCCAGCTCCCAGGGTTTTTAATATGCATACTACACATAAGTTTTAAATCCTTTTATAGAACTCAGGAAACTTCTAAAAGGGATACTTTAACCTCTTTCCTTTGAATGGATAAAATATTCAGCTAGCTAAAGAGAAAGCTTTCTGTAACCATAGTGCACATGGATTTCTAAGGTGTAGTCTATGTTCATTCTAACAGTCCACTTATTATGTTGATTTTCTGCATTGTATTTCATCAGTCAATTTTAAGATGCATATTAAGAATCAAAGTGTTAAAAGATGAGGAAAGGTATACTTTAGAATCAGTGAAAGGTGCTATGTATTTCCTACACATGATCACAGATGGAGAGTTGTGGGTTATGTGTTAATTTCCAACTGCACAAAAGTAATTGTATGAGTATGTGCAGATTACTAACCCTCTCTGGGGCCTACTTTCTACATCTTTCAAATTGCTTAGGCTAAGAGCATTGCAAGCTTGACTTTTTTTTGCCTTTTGTTTTCCCAAGGAAAGAGAAAAATGGATAAAGACTTTTTCAGTACAAGGGATTGAACTTGGGACCTTGCGCTTACTAGGCAGGCACTTATGCCACTGAGCTATCTCCCCAGCCCTAAGACTTTTCTTTAAACATTAAATAATTTTTTTTTCTTTTTTCTTTTTTCTTTTTTTTTTTTTTTTTTTTTGTATTTTAGGGAAGGGTCTACAGGGTTTTCAGAGTCTCACTACTATATCAGACTTGTAGTGATCTACCTGTTTACAGCCTCCCACGAGCTGGGATTATAGGCATGCTCCACCATGCCCAGTCTCAATTGCCATCTCAGTACACCCCAGGGTCGGGGCTGGCACAGCAGGCCTGGGGATCAAACCCCAGCCCCTGTGCCTACTTGCAGGCAAGCAGGCACTTTAATCCACTGAGCTATTTAGCTGGCCCTAAATCATTATTTAGACTGCTAGTCTCAGAATATAAGTTAGTTTATTACAGATTCTAAGAACTATGGTTGAACAGCACTGAAGAGACCATGCCAAGGCTACTTGTGCCCAGGTGAGAGCTGAGTGTCCCACCCCAGCTGGTGCTGGGCAGCAGGGTCTGTGCATGTCCAGGGAGGTGCAAGAAGTGGTGCTTTGGAGCTACACATACATTTGATCAAGGAGATGCACTCACAGACTTGGAGTGTGGCTATGAGATGGAGCAGAAGACACAAGGAAAATATACTGCCCAGTACCTTTGGTGGGTAGCAGATAATTGTTAGAAAAAAATAAGTATTCATCAGAGGGTTACTACATAATTCAGTTAAATAGTAAACTAAATTTAAATTCTTAAAAATTAATACAATTTTAAATGCTTTTAAATTTTTCATACACTTTTAATAATGACAAAAAAAGATCAGTATAAAATTTGGGGGGCCAGGGAAATGACTCAGTGGAATAAGTGCTTCCCTGGCAAGCACAAGGGCCTGAGTTCAATCCCCGGTTGTGCCAAAATAAATAAATAAATAAAATTTTTAAGTGGAAATTTTATTGTTTTCCCTAGGGGCCAGGGAGATAGTTCAACAAGCCTTAAGAACCTACCTGGCAAGTACAAAGCCCAAGTTCAGTCCCCAGTACCATGCAAAAAAAAAAGGACTTTGTTTAGCTTGAAGAATTCAGCTAGTGAAATTTCTTTAACTGTTTTCATTTTTATGCAGGGGGAGAGCCCAGGAAGCAGTCATAGGTAAGAATAAAAAAATTCTATGTGAACTGACCTTTCTGAGAATTTGGATTTTATGATTTTTTTCAACTTTATCCTCCTTCCTTATAACATTCTAAAACTTGTTCTACTAATCAAGCTTTTTGTCAACTAAAACCTTGATACTATAAGTAGCTTTGTAATATGCAATTAAAATTGCACACCTTACTTGTAGAAGACACGTCAGTCTTTAAGTCAAAAGAGAGACTGCTTTCATGTACTGTTTCATGTCTGAATAAGGTTTCAGCTGAGCAAATGCTTCTGAAGCAGCTGTCATGTGCCAGGCATTGTGCCAGACCCTGGAATTTAAGCATCAGACATGCGTAATGTTTATGCATTAAAAGATGTCTTGGAAATAGAACTCATAGTGTGGTAGTCAAATAGATTAAGAAGCATTTATAGAACCCTCTAGGAAACTGTAGAAAAGAAAGCTTGTTGCCCAGAATGTATAGGGAGATGTATGTCCAAGGGGACACCTTCCTTAACAGATGACACCTGTGTTTATTGAGAGGGCTGTCAGAGGTGAGCCTTCTGACAAAGACAACGCAGGCAGAAAACAGAATGCAGGTAGGTGAGGGCACTGGGGGTATTATAGCGTGTGAAGATGCCAGCATAAGGCCACAGAGATAGCTCAGCATTCTTAAGCGCCTGCCTAGGCAAGTACAAAGACCTGGGTTCAATCTCCAATACTGTATGCCATGCTGGCCCTGCCCCAGGTGGCCTGAGCCAGTCACCAAGAGAGGGCATGTTGGCACATGCCTGTAAGCCCAGTGCTGGGGAGGCTGAAACAGATGACTACAACTCTGAGCTGCGTAGTGAGATCCTGTACCTAATACATAAAATAAATAAAACAAAGATGCCAACGTAACATAGAACATGCAAGGGATGGACCATATGCTGGCCCGAGGGCCACAATGCTGGGTATTCTCTGGCATCTGCAGCAGGAAGTTCATCATGGGAATGGTCCAGGGTCAGTGTGCATGTCAGAATGAACATGGTGCACTGACAGGTGCTGGACAGCATGTGCCTGTGACAAGTCTGTGTTCCATGAGGCCAGGAGAGTGACCAGCTTGGTAGCCCTGAGATAGGGGTGCCTGAAGCTTTTCTCAGGTGGGAACCCTTTGGGCTCTGATCTGAAGGTCAGGTGGCTAGAGTGCAACCTGCGGAAATGGAAGTGGAATTGATATCTGAAAATATGGCTGTAGAACAAAACAAGGCAAAATATGAAGCACCTCTGATACAGTACTATGTTTTTTAACAAGTTGAATTACAATGGAAACCTGAGTTAAAATATATACTTTCAACAATTACTGTATAAATCATATTAAAGTTTTGACAGTGAACTTTGAGAATTTCACTGGCTTTAGTGTTTTTTCTTTTTATTTTCCCTGCCTCTTTTTTTCTTTTTTTTTTTAATTCTCTAGGCCTCTCACTGAGGAAGAAATTGTTGACCTACGAGAGAGGCATTATGATTCTATTGCTGAAAAGCAGAAAGATCTTGATAAGAAAATCCAGATCGAGGTAAATAATCTTTTATGTAGCTTAGATATATGTTATTATAAAGCATATTCTTCATAAGTGAGAGTTGTCACTAAATAGGGTACTGCATATAATTATTCAGACTGTATTTAGATTTCTACAAATAAAAATGATTTAAAAGTAAAACTTATTCTAGCCCATTATAATTTTTTTAGTTTTGCTTAATTTGTCAAGCATTTTATATGCAAAAAATTAAAATAGTACATTGTTTTAAAAATAATTTGTGAATTCATAATTATGGAATACTAGCAAGAATACCTTTGTGTTAAAATCAGCTTTTAAAGTAAATAGTTTCATAATAAGTGGTATATATGTATTTGAACTTTTTGTCTGTCTTGGATTTATTTGTTTTTAGTAAATCAAGTACTTTTAACAATCATAAATATAATACTTAACATATTTATAGTAATATCCTGCAACTATAGTTTTTTTCTCTTGCTAAACTATGGAATTAGACATATGCACCACTTACTTAAAAGTTATCTCAGAACTATTTGGTAATTTCAAATATACAAACGTAAAGCCACATAGTAGATACTAAAATTATTCTAAAATAAATGTCAAAATTTTTATTTTTAAGTTAAATTTGACATGCAATAACTCACTAAAGTAGCATGTTATAAATAGCAAGAATTTGAATTTAAACAATTGTTTAGTAGTTGCTTAGTAATAAAATTGAGACGTGCATGTCAAATGAGGCACGGGTTGTGGGAAAGCGTAGTGCACCTTGGTGGACAGTGACGGTTGGCCTTAGTTTTAAAGATCCTTGAGGAGGGCCAACACCATTAATCTTATCAGCATAGTATAGTGGATACTGGAGTGGTTGTTGAAAATGAAGATCATTGCAAATTCTAGAGAAAGAAACGATGTTTTTATAAATTAAATGCTGCTGTTTCAGAACTCATTTCTCTTAGTATCTTCATCTAGGTCATGAAGGAGCAATTGGGACATAACACAGAAACATCAATTCTGATGTACTTTGTAGCAATCAATTATTTTTTAATGATTTATTTTTTATTTTAATAATGGAGACATTTTCTATTTAGAGCAGCTAGACAGGTTCTGGTTTTTGTTAATCCTTATCGTTTTGTTCATACACAGTTAGCCTTACAAGAAGAGAAGTTAAGACTAGAAGAAGAAGCTTTATACGCTGCACAGCGTGAAGCAGCCAGGGCAGCAAAGCAGCGAAAGCTCGCGGAGGTGAGGGGAAAAGACCCCAGCACACACCAGGGCTGCTTTTCTCCTTATTTTCTTGGACAGATCCTATTGGGGACTTTTTCCCTACAGTGAAGGGCTTCTTGCTTAACAGTGTCTGTATTTATGCATTTATTCTTAGGTATTTTAAAGGCAAATTAATCTTTAACCACTAGAAATAACATAAACCATATGCTTGACACAAAATGCCATTTAGCCTTAAAACAGAAACTAATACCTGTTTATCATAAAGGTAAATTTTAGTGCTCTAAAATTGAGTATTCTTTTTAAATTAGAGGAAAAAATGTTTCAAAATTAGCCTTGAAATATACTTTCCAAACTAGTATTATTATACTCTAATTTTCAGTGTTTTTTGAAGCAATTTCTTTACTTGCTTGAATTTCTTATACTGTACTTCTTAGAACTGTGTGAGCTTACACATTTGCCCCACAGGGATATTTTTACTTCTCATCTTTACTCCTCCTGTCTTGAGAGATTCAGAGTTTGGGTATTGAGAAATTTTGGATGTGTCATCAAAGAAGGAAGCAGGTTTACCCTAACTTACCAATGCCATGTGGGAAGGTGGCTTTGTCACAGCCTGTGACATCTGTGAATAACAGACCTTTCAGAGCCCTGGGGGCTGCTCTATGAACTTTAGTTGCATTTAACACCCACCCCCAGCAGTCTCAGGAGAACAGCAGAGGTTTTATCTTAATGTTACAGATGAGTGACCTCAGGTGGCTCTCAAGACCTTGCAACTAACACACAGCAGAGCCAGAGCTCAGGCAGTGCTTGACCCATCTGCTGTGTAGTGTTCTGCTGTGCATTTCAACTGTATTCATGATGACACTATTAACAGGACTAGTACAGAGCTCATGGGAGACCATGAGACTGATAGGAATTGAACAATCACGTCTGTTGTGTCATGTGATTTCCATGTGAACTGAGTCCTCCCTTTCACTCCCCTTGTGTGTGTGTATGTGTGCCCACCTGTGTAAGCGGTGGCAGGGTATGCAACACATAAATTATATAGACATCTTATGTTTAGTAAGTTCTAAATAGTGAAAAAGTATAAAAATTAACTTCTGTCTTTTACAAAGCAACTGGTTTCATGAGAGATTTTTGCCTATAACAGGCACTATTTCTACTATAATAAATTCTCTACTGCTGCCTTAGAGACTGAAGTATTTCCTATGCAGCATCCATTTGGATAATTTCCTGAGTTCTTCCTAACTAAACATTTGCTCTAGGAACATGTAATCTATACAGTATATGCACTCACATGCACACATGCACCATCCCAGTTCATTTGCTTTTCCATCTGGGCCTGAATTTGCAGCCACCTGTGAGTTCTTGAAGAGGAGACAGAAGTAAACTCTGTACCTGGGAAATGCAATTAGTGACCATCAGGCTTTCTTGCTCAAGGGAACCGTCACTCTTGGAGGCCTAAGAAACCAACTGCCATTGCCATCTTTTCTGGCTGAATCCTTTGGTTGGTTGCTATTTCACATCGAATAGAGTTTAGACACTTACCTATTCCTTTCTTACCCTCATCCTTCAAGTCATTAAAAATGTGTGGGTATGCTAAGAATGTTGAGGACAGCCATTCCTATCTGTTTGAAAGTTAACCTTTAAAACCCTATTGATCACCTAAGCACTTTTGACCTAAGATATGGATAAATTAAGAAAAATTCTGACTACAAATAAGAGGATGTCAGAGTGAAAAGGGATAAGTTGGAAAACATCAACAGAATAACTTTTGGTTTTAGAAACTAGGGGGAAAAAAGCTTTTCAACATTACTTCTCAACATTGTATGAGTGGTTTTAAAAATAGAATTTTGCAACAGAGTGACTTTCATTGTATTATGTTTCCAAAGCAAGAAAGACAGACAGGTGTGCAGCACTATCATCCCTCCAGCAGCAGCGATCATCAAAGGTAAGTAACACAGTTCTTCCCTGTGTGGTAAAACTGTTATTTCCAAAGGGATGCCCATTCACTCAGGATATTTAAAACTATTCATGTTTATTTGATCCCTAAATGTCTCTTTCCCAAAGCAACAGGTGTGGCTTCATGTGGAGGTATGCTTAAACACAAGGCCCTGGGCTCAATTAAGTTGAGAGGTGGTCATTTATTTAAATGACAGTGTGTCTTTAAGAGTAGTCACATCTTCCACGTGAAGTGACAGCCACTGGCCTTGGGCAAAGTACATGTTAAGCAGTTGGTGTCCTCCTCAGCTCTCTTTTCTTAGGACAAAGTAAATGTGTGATTGCTTATTGGCCGAGACATTCCAGTATCACAGTCAGCCAGCTCTAAGAACCAAACTAAGCTTTAAAATTTTGTCTTCAGAATTAACCGAAGTCTGAGTACTTTGAGTTTCATGCTGACATTAAGAACATTAAGAGCTTTTTGTTAAGATTATCCTGATTGTACAGCCCTTGTGAGTCTATGAGGTAGGCCTGACCAAGTCACGTGTCAGCATCCATTATGTTTCACTTACCAGGATTGTATTTGAAAATTCATTTTTATTACAGTTCAGGACCAGAAGATGACTTTGAATCTTGTATGAGAAATATAAAGTCACAGTATGAAGTTTTTCGAAGTAGTAGTAAGTCTTTTACAATATTCTTGTATGTTTTCATCTTACTTTATGTCACATTAAAGAGATAACTGGAGGTTTTTTCTGTAGAATTTTCTGCCCTTCAATTTTTATTGCCCAGAAAAGTCAATTAGGTAGTTATAAATTATGTAGTAATCATCTTTCCTTTTTAAAAAAGAGTTGGAATTGTTGAATACTTATAATCTTTGTTTGCTTTGGGTTTTTTTAATTGTATTATTTCTAATGTCTTACCTATTTTTTTTATTCTCTTTAAAATTAAAAAAAAAAAAAAACCCAAAAAAGGAATTGGGGCAAGGATTGCCTCCGGCTGCTTTATAAATTCATGGTAGGGAGCCAAGAGCTCCTTGGCCTTTTCTATTTGGATCACAGCAAGGGAAGTGGGAGGAAGGAATACAAAAGTGTGCTTATTTCACTTACTACAAATTCATTTGTGAGTCCAAAATATTTTTTCAAGTTTTCAAAATCCCCAAGTCCTACCTCCTGTGCTGCTGGGAAACAAAACATGGGGATGGTTCATCTTGAAAGTACTGGCACTTTTCATGTGTTTCATCCTTTTTAAGGTTTTTGTTTTTGTTTTTTGTCTCTCTTCATAGTTGGATTTAACATATTTGAAAAGCTTATAACTCATTTAAATTTACATGTTTTTAGATGGGCCCAAAAAAGGCCTTTATACTATTCTGCCCAGGAGCTACCAATGTAATGATTACTGGTAATTGTTTATTTTGAAATCAGAAAGCATGGTGATATTTGGAGAGATAGTTACTGCAAAAGAAAATATGTTTGTGGTGAGACAGTAGCAGTGACAACATTTAATTGTGTTTGGGGTATGTTCTAGGACTCTCTTCAGATGCTACAGTGTTAACACCAAATACAGAAAGCAGCTGTGACTTACTGACCAAAACTAAATCCACCAGTGGAAATGATGACAATACATCCTTAGACCTGGAGTGGGAAGATGAAGAAGGTATAATTCACCTATACCTGAAAATTAGTACGGATATGTATAAATCTTTCTTTAACCTGAAATGAATGAAAACTAAATGTAAAAATTTTTCTACACTGTAAATTATGTTAGCAATTATCATGTGTTAATAAATTGTTTGACTCTTATTGTATCTTGAGAGTTACAAAATAAATGTCAAGGTTTTTTTAATAATCATTTTATTATTCAATATGAGGGATTACTGCCCCCTTGTGGACAGCCTGAAGCCAAAGTCAGTTATCTTTGGGCTCATCATAAATTATCAACTTTATGGTTATTTTGGTAGAAAAGATGCCCTTATTCATATGTGAGCTTTAAGTTTAGCCAGTATATCTTCCTAGATAGGTTATTTAGTTCTCTAACCATATTTTGTTCATTGAAAAAGAATAGCATAAATATCTTAATAATTTCCCACTGTTAAGTATACTTAGTGTCTAAACTTGCTTAGTATATGGTCAATTTAAAAAGATTTGTCTAAATAATGAATGAATATTATTATGAGGATTAGGCAAGCCAGTAAGGATGTGGCACTATTCAGTACTTGAAACTGTAACTTTTTTGTTCTGTGTTTTAACAGAATGGGGCCCATATTTTCATTTTCATGATACAAAGTAGGAAATTGAACAAGGAAGACTCAATTACAGAATATGAAACTTTGAAAAAAATAATAACCATTAACTATTTAAGAAGAAAAAACTATTTCATAGACTTCTGAGATGGAATGGGTCTTGAATATACTGTAGTCATGCTCATTTGTTTCAACAGGAAAGAAACACATTTGGGAATCTTAAATAGCTTTATCAGAAAAATTCACTTTCATTGTCAGTTAAACACCATTTCTTTAGTCCTAGCTTATTACATAGTTGGATTCTAGTCATCAGATTTAAGATTATTATGATAAATTTTTACTTTACCTCCAGTTAGACTTACGTTCAGAATTAGTTGTACAACAGTTTTCTGTAGAAACAGCTATATTCTTGTGGTACAGTTAGAACTCAGTCAGCCTTCAGAATAAGACTAAATGAATTAAAATTCTTTCCCCAGGGCTGCAATGTAGCTTAGCAACAGAGCACTTCCCAAGCATACACAAGGCCTTGAGTTCGATACCCAGCACCACCAAGAAAGAAGATAAATTCTTATCTGTTTTATTGCTATGTGACTTTGTGCAAATAACTGACCTTTTTGCCATTCCTCAAGTCTAAAATAGGATTAATAGAACTACAGTAGAGTCATTGAGGATTAAATCAGCTAATATATTTGAAGTGCATGAATATTAATAGGAACCCAGTAAGTTCTGGAAAAGCATATATTTTTATCATCACCAGGGTGATTGCCATTCTGCAGGAACCGCAGTTATCAGCTAGGCAGGAAAGGACTTTGGCAGACAGACTGATTTGGCCATAGAAGACTCAGTTGTATTTGAAAACCTCCATCCATTCTATTTGATTCATGGCTCTTTAGAAATTTAATCTTACCAGGTGTTCAGTATTGCATCAAAATATCCATTGGTGACTGGGCATGGTAGTACACGCCTGTAATCCTAGCACTTGGGAGGCTGAAAACAGGAAGGTCACTACAAGTCAGATCTATGTAGTGAGACCCTATAGACCCTGTACTAAATACATTAAAAAAAAATAAATAGCCCTTGGTGAATGCTTATCTTTAACACCTCAGGACTGGACCCCAGAAGCTTGCTCCAATAAAGGCTCTTTAGGACTATAGGGCTAATCAGGTCTGATAGTAAAAACAATAGCAACAACTGTATTTTAATCTGAGGAGGCTTTAATATATTGGTTTATCTTCACTAAGACATGTTGAACTCTGTTCAAATCATAGGAATGAATAGGATGCTTCCAATGAGAGAGCGTTCCAAGACAGAGGAGGACATCCTCCGGGCAGCACTTAAGCACAGCAGCAGGAAGACCGGAAGTAACCCCCCCTCGGCCTCTGATGACTCCAATGGGCTGGAGTGGGAGAACGATTTCGTTAGTGCTGAAATGGATGACAATGGCAATTCCGAGTATTCTGGATTCGTAAATCCTGTATTAGAACTGTCTGATTCTGGCATCAAGCAGTCTGACACAGATCAGCAGATTCGATAGTGTAAAATTGATCCTGTGCATCAGTTTTGACCGAATGTTTAAAAAAACCAACAAGAATGTAGCTGTGGCTTGCTGATCCTTTTTGTAAGGGGCAGTGAGGAGCCGCACTGTAAATGCTCATTTGATTAGGAAGATGTAAGAGTGGTCAGATAGATCTGAACTGCTTCAGAATTAAGTGCAATTTTATCATCTGCCTTCTGCATTTTAAGACCAGTTTAATGATTCTGTCATGTTATCAATTAAATTTCTGTTAACTCTTATAGCATTCCTGTTCACTCTTATGGGTTTCACATTTTAAAAATCTGCGTTAATTTCACTTTGAATGCTTCTCTACACCTATTTCTTTATCTCTGGTGAAAATATTACAGTATTTTCCATGAATTCTCAGCAGATGTGAAGGGGCCCTGAGGAGGGGTTGTCAGGCTCAGACTTAGAGCAGTTCCCTTTTCTAGCAGTGTTTATTCTATTCCATTATCCAACAGGAAGCACAATTGATTTGCATTGCTGGCCTGAAGCACTGCAGGATCAGTTTCTATTCTTCTACGTTTCCTATTATGATGATGTTGACTCCATCTGAACAAAATATGAAAAACAATCAGAGTATAGACATTTTAGGTTGATAAATAATAACTTAAAATAGTATTTAAGAAAATATATTTAGGATCTATACTTTTACATGCAGCTATATTGCTTTTAAATTTATATATTAAGTTTTTAGGTTATTTTTTACTCATTTCCAGTGTGTGAACTTAGAAAGCTTTT